>CAJHNH020001068.1:151796-156796 GCA_905116865.2 Candidula unifasciata | reverse complement strand
CTTCAAAATAACGAAAAATTGCATCTCACAAGGGGATGAGGAATGTGTTAACACTGGCAGCCATCATCTGAAATAACTCTTGTCATCATCTCTGGTCATCCCTTTGTGGGGTGCACTCTTTCGTTATTTGAAGCCTTACCCTGCCAGGGGCCGCAATATAGCCCGGCCTTAAATATGGCCTAATGGCTGAACGCGGTTTCTGGGACCTCTCCACGGGTGATCCTCATCCACATGGTGGCACTTTGTGTCATCGGGTGTTTATCGCTTGTGTGATGTCCTAGTGGGGTGAAAGAAGATAGAGAGATAATAATTCAACATAAAAGTCCCATGTGATATATTTTAATGTCAGGAATTTTTTTTTTTTATTTTTATTTTTTAAGCTGATATCCCCAACAACACCCCCCCCCCCCCAAAAAAAAAAAAAAAACGATGATTAAAAAATATTCTGACAGTTTAAGGAAGAAAGTAAGAAATTTGTTGAAATACCGACATATTTTACAAATGGTTATGAAGAAGAGATAACATTAATTATACGTGGGACGGATCAGTGACAGAGCTGTCACAAAAAATTCACGTCTGTCACAAACCAGCATTTCAGCACCGATGGTTGTCATTGGGCATTTCTAACAGTTATCTGCAAACAAATATTTTACAAATGTTTCAATAAAACGTACCAAGATAAATGACTGACTGACTTTCTACCCCACCAGGACATCACACAAGCGATAAACACCCGATGACACAAAGTGCCACCATGCGGATGAGGGTCGCCGTGGAGAGGTCCCAGAAACCGCGTTCAGACATTTGGCCATATTTATGGCCTGCCTATATTGCGGCCCCTGGAAAAAGCCAGAGTGGGGCTTCAAATAACGAAAAATTACGTCCTAAAAAGAACGTATAAGTATATACAAAGATAAATGAAGAAAATGACGAGAGAAGCATGCGAATAAAATGTACGGATAATGGAAAATGGGATGTGAATAAAGCAGGTATTGATTTGTGGATTGTAAAGACATAATAAAGAGCTCAGTTTTTATTTGGCCACAGCGAGGAGCATTACAACCGAAATAAAATAAAAATAAAAATAAGAATAACATGTTTGCCATATGAGAAATTCGAAGACATCAAAGATATATATGTTATAAACACAAAGGGGACATAATAACTCACAACAATATCCAGTTCTCAGACGGAGAACAGAAATAAATCTTTAGAATTCTCGTGACATATCTGCTTCAATTTACTGCAAAAGTGTCCAAGCTGCTAAGAGGAAAGACAGAAGAGTGTGGTTATTCCTGAGAACAGACGAAAGGTAATTGAACGCCGACCTAGCGGACTAGAAAACTGGACTAAACAAACAGCGTGCTATCTGTGTTCACCTGATTCGGCACTTCCGTTCGGCGGTAAGTAACGTAAGCTTCAGGTTCTTCTACAAGGGGTCAAGTTAAACCAATGCCGTCTCTAGTAAATATAGAAGGCCGTGATTAAACCAGCTGGCTGTTTGCGTCGGCAGGAAACATTTGAGGTAGCTTTCAACCTAAAGAAGATTATTTGAATTGTGGTAAAGCTGCCAGACTGTAACCAAGAAACAGAATAACATTCCCGTGTGGGGGCCGGATCCCCATTTTAGGGAAGAGTGAATAGACCCACTGACCTCTAACAAGCATATCGTAGGAGGCGACTAAATATGGGCGTTTCCTTCCTGCCGAGAGGCAGGAGGCAAGAGACCAACAATCCACAGTTAAGACCACAATTAAGCGAGATCTGTAATAACAGGCAAGTCTTCCTACCAGGATGTACAGCCAGGGAAAAAAAAAAAAAACGTCAGAAAAAGAAGAAATGATTCACATAAACACAGTTGAACATTGTCCGTGCAGTTTCATGAAACTTGTTCTCTGCAGTCTCAAACAATGAATACAGCAAAGCCGCACCACGACATTTAGCGGGTTACTGACTGACACATCTGTACTGAGCAGACGACTTGAACCTCACCGACAATCCCTTCCTGCTGACTTGGTGGCTAAATCAGTCCTGGTAGCTCTACTGTTCTTCTTCTTATTCTTATTCTTCTTGTCCTCCCTCACTTATCTTACCCTTTGTCTTCCCTTTCCTCATCCTCACTGTTCTTGCTCTTCTTGTCCTCCCCTTTGTGCTCATCCTCCTTTTTCTAGTGTTCCTCTGCAACCCCATCGACTTCTCCTCCTCCTCTTCCCCTTCCCCTCTGATTCTTCACCGTCTTCTTCATCCTCATCCTCACCTTCTTCGTTAACCTCTTCCCTTTGTGTTTCTCCTTCATCCCTACTCCTCATCCCATTTCAAATCTTTCTCCTCCTCTTCTTTTTTTCTCGCTCGCGGATATTCATTTAACGTCTATTTAAATAAATACAAAAATCATGATTTGAATGCGTGTTTGCTATAACTGAATTAGTCTTTCTGCCTGAGCCAAACATCAGTCTATAATTTGATGAAGTGTTTGGTAGCCATGAACCGATCTGTTAGATTTTCCCTTGTTGCTTCTTTCAACCACTGGTATCGTCTCTCAGCCGGAGGAAGAGCATCAAGATAATAATAAGGTATCTCAACGTTCATTATATTAACAGCCAGTCATCATCATCATCATCATCAATTTCTACTTCTGTCGTTAAGCGCTGTGGGGAAGATGCGATCCAATGCTTGATGGTCAGCAATGGTTACGGAGATTCCTTATCTATGAAGAAGCTCTTTAATGACATCAGTCCATGTTCTCATGGGTCACCCTCTTGATTTCACTTCGGATCTTGTCAGGTGTAGTGCCTGCGTTGGTAGCTGTTCTGGCTATAGTCTTACTAAATGACCAAATCATTTTATCTTCTGTGTCTCAATGAATTGGCTGCATGGTGTTGTTTTACAACAAGTACCGTGTAATAAACCTCGTGTCCGAAAACTGAGGTATTCTCTTACATCTGCCCTCTATCCAGAGATGGAGCATAGGCCCTCTACCAGCTCACGTCGTCGTTCTATCCTTGACTCTTGCATGCAGCTCTACCCATGGCTTCCCCATGTTTTTTGTACACCTTTATTTCCATGCCCCAGTGGGTTTCAGTGCAAAGACATTCTAGTTTTTTCATTCTCCGGGTTTCTCAACGTGTACCCTATCCAATGCCATCGCCTTTTCTGCACCTCTTCTGAGCTATTTTGGCCATTTCAAACGTCGTGGTGGCCTACAGAGAACAGTCATGACGAGTGCAGTGTCCGGAAAAACGATGGCGAGGCAGACCGCGAAGATGGAAACGGGACATGGAAGTTTTATTGGCCGTGACAGCAAATAGGACTGGAAAAGTGGCTCCGGAAAGCGAGACTTGAAAGCGTGCCGTGACGAGAGCGACGTTCTGCTGTGACGAGCGCGACGTTCTGCCGGGACGAGAGCGACGTTCTGCCGTGACGAGAGCGACGTTCTGCCGTGATGAGAGCGACGTTCTGTGAATGACCTGCTGATGGATGATTGACGACTGTGTCATAGAATGGAGTACAGCAAGCATTGGCATCTCCAGTGTGGAGAAATCAGTTAGGGGAATCTCAATTAGCTGCTGGTATTGCTCTTCTGTATTACAAGAAGCCAAACACGCTGCGCTGAACTTCATGTCAGAAATCCAGTGCGTTGCACGCAATAGAGCGGAAAGGGGTGGGGGTGGGTGGGTGGGCGAGTGGGATGAGGGGAATCGAACGCGAGCCCTTTGTGACATCTAACAGCACACAAAGGATGATGATGATGAAGATGATGATGATGACGATGTTGTTCTCCCGAGAATAGCACAGGGATGTTGTAAGTAAGACTGACAATTTAGCAAAAACAGCATCGGAGTTTACCAATATTTTATTAAAATACAAATATACTGAAGACAGTACTAAGACAACTGGAGGGAAGAGCTTAAAAATAACGAATACGTTACTAACATAATACTAATTTTATTACCAACTAATTATCATACAAATACACTGTGATACGCATTAGCAAGGCAATCCATTATTTTAAGTAGGGTTAATTCAAGAACCAACATCACAGCACTCGGGGCATTCCAGTAAGCGCTCCGTCCCTATCGTCAGCAGCAACAGAAGAGTTATAATACCAATGGTGCCAACAGCAGTCTGACTACATGTCAGTTGTACCTTTCGTCCTAGCCTCGGTCATTGGCTAGATCCCCTCGTCACTCCCCGATGCATCACTCTCCCCAGACTGTGGTCATCCATTTGCTCCTCCGATTTGTACATGTTCACCCATAAGGCCTTGATCACATCTGCCTTATAATGCACCATTATTCCACCAAGTTGTGCAGAGTCAGCCAGTCTATCCGCCTGTTAATTTCTTAACACACCGGCGTAAAGACAATGCTCCTAACCAGTGACCTTCCAAGCAAAGCATACCACTCTGCACGAAGCATGCCTGTCCTCGCCTTCCTTAGCATGCTTACTGAGTCAGTTACAATCACGATGTGTGTGTGTGTTCTCTAGCCAGTCGAAAGCTGCAGTGACCGCCTCCAACTCCATTCTTAGTCTCGATGTTATGGTATCTTAGGCTAGGCTCTTCTGCACCAAACGGCGACCATTAGCTTTTGCTAAGAACCCTCAAGCACTTCTCTTGTATCTTGAAACTGAACCATCTATATAAATAATCACGTTACCTGAGCGAGCACCATGCTGAATTCCACCTCCGATGTACCTGCTGGCCACTCCCTGCACTCCCGGCTCAATGTGATTATGACTCAATCTGACTGTTCCGCGGGCACTTTGACCCACTCCTCTCCTCGCCTAATGTTCTCCAGGATGCAAACCTGTCTGATCGTGAATATTATTTTAAGAGCTTCAATAAAAGATGGAACTTGGAATTATACAGTTCAAAAATCAAGTTATGTATTTTTACTTTTAATCTAATTTCAAGTTGTGCCAATGAAAGTTAGAGACCCACCAGCGACATGAGGGGAAAAGTGAACCGTTATGACACAGATGTTTGACGGATGAACATT
>CAJHNH020001068.1:121796-146796 GCA_905116865.2 Candidula unifasciata | reverse complement strand
TGAAGTTTTCATGACAGAGTAATAAAGCCGGTACCATGACAATAGTCAGTGAAGTTTTCATGACAGAGTAATAAAGCCGGTACCATGACAATAGTCAGTGAAGTTTTCATGTCAGAGTAATAAAGCCGGTACCATGACAATAGTCAGTGAAGTTTTCATGACAGAGTAATAAAGCCGGTGCCATGACAATAGTCAGTGAAGTTTTCATGACAGAGTAATAAAGCCGGTGCCATGACAATAGTCAGTGAAGTTTCTATGCAGAGAAATAAAGCCAGCCGCCATGACAATAGTCAGTGAAGTTTCCATGGTCAGCGCAACTGGATCATGGTCCCAAAAATGGTTTGGTCACTGAAGGCCACTCACATATTGGCCAGCCAGGAACCGATTGCTTTATATAAATTTGAGACAAGCATTATGTGCACAGTACGACTCACGAAATGGTTATGGGTGGATTTTTGTCCCCATTCTCGCACAGCGAATGTGATGTCAACTGTTCTCTAAGGCTCGGATCCCATTGACTAGAGTCCCAAGATTCGATTCTTTTTCTTTTTTGATCTCTTTTTACGCCACAGACCCATCGGCATTAGATGGGCAATGTGGTCAGCATTAGGCCGGCCGTCTTTACTTCCCCAGGACATCTATCCTGGTACCAATTTTAGGCTGGGTCGAACTTCGACGCTCTTTACCATGATGAAAGTCCACGTAGCCAGCAGTGGGTTTCGATCGCGGGACATTGGAATTACGAGTCGGACACGCAACAACTAAGCCACGGACGCCGCAGAGTTTTAAGTTTAGTTAGTCAAATTCTACTTAGTTTTATGTGTACTCTTTTGAACATCCCGGAAATAGTGTTAAGAGGGCGGGGTCTGGGAGACTCGATGGCAGGACGTGCATGTAACAGATGTCAATGTTGTTCACATTTTCCACTGCCAAAGAAGATTACGTAATTGTACTATTTATTACAAATACACGACTCGGCTTACGTAACTTCTTCGCGTTTACCAGCTGTACACTCTGGCGGAAAGTTCTGGTTGCTCGTCCCCTACTGAACTGCAGTCCTGCTCCAGAACCTGAGTGTTGCGTGTGCATCAGTTTTACAGATCTCATTCTCTTGAATACAGACTGTTGGTTCCTTGCCTCTCAGGCAGATGCACTCCGTCTTCAAAGGAAGCTCCCCAATTAGTCGACTTTTACGACATGCTTTTGGGGAGGCAGAGGGTCTGTTCTTGTTTTCCCCACAATGGGACCCCGGAACCCACATGGGGGGCTTACGTAACTCTTGTTAAGAATATTAACACAGCAGGGGAAAAAAACAGCTAGCTGCATGCTTACGCCACTCATAAAGAAACTGTAACGTGTGGAAGCTACCAGTTAAAGTACTTTGATGCTAAAACGCATTCTCTCAACAGTGAAGCGACGAAGAGAAATTGTCAAGTGATACCTCTACTATGTAATCGTTACGTGCTAGGTGCTGGGGCTTACATATGCGAATGATCAGACCTTGCCACTGAGCAGACTCACTCCATGGAAGTGTGCTCCGAGCACACACGACCTCACAGTTTGAGAACCATCTGTATTTTTGCGATCATTTCAACCAGTTATTATAATTAATCTATAATGTCCTTTCGTAGCTCCATTTCGCTACAACCGCTATTAGTGCATAGCGTATCCTATGTTAACGGCTGATGAGATTTTGATGAAACTATATTGTTGAAGGCCTCGTGGGATGTCAATGCTCTTTAACATGACATCTAATATTGATTACGTGCTTCTGGATGAGGATTCAAACTCATAAGTTCCTGAAAATTATTTAAGAAAAGATATAAAACCTAACTAAAAGTATATAAGCAAGCTTCACAATATAACAAATACAAACAAAACTTGAACGTTGCGGCTATTGAGCCTTCATCAGCACATACAAATGAAACAATACTACTCAGAAACACAAAACCACTTAGCTGGTATCTCGAAGCAGCCGGGTCGGTTGTTTCTCAGCAGAATGAAAATTATTTGCAAAACTGAAAATTATTTGCATGCTTCTTTAAAAATTATTGTGGTCGAGTTGAAGATGACGTATCAGAAGAAGAAGAAGAAGAAGAAGAAGAAGAAGAAGAAGACAAAGAAGAAGAAGAAGAAGAAGAAAAAGAAGAAGAAGAAGAAGAAGAAGAAGAAGAAGAATAAGAAGAAGAAGAAGAAAAAGAAGAAGATGAAGAAAAAGAAGAAAAAGAAGAAGAAGAAGAAGAAAAAGAAAAAAAAAAAAAGAAGAAACATTACAAGGCAAGGATGACAGAATGAAGGAGGACGTAGCAACTGAGCAAGAAGCTTAAGTAGTAGTAATAATAGTAGTAGTAGCTGTAATTGTAGCAGGAGTCGTAGTTGTAGCAATCTTAGCAGTAGTAGCTGTAATTGTAGCAGGAGTCGTAGTTGTAGCAATCTTAGCAGTAGTAGCTGTAATTGTAGCAGGAGTCGTAGTTGTAGCAATCTTAGCAGTAGTAGCTGTAATTGTAGCAGGAGTCGTAGTTGTAGCAATCTTAGCAGTAGTAGCTGTAATTGTAGCAGGAGTCGTAGTTGTAGCAATCTTAGCAGTAGAAGTAATAGCAGCAGCAGCAGCAACAGTAATGGCAGTATAAGTAACGTTGTAGTAAAAACAGCAGCAATTATTGTTGCCAAACTACTAGTACGTGATCGGAGAAAATACTAGCAGCAGTAGCAGAAGCAGTAAGAGCTGTGGTGATGATGGTGGTGAAAGTATAAGAGCAGCAGTAGTACCAGTAGTGGTAGAAGTAGTAGTAGTAGTACCAGCAACAGCAGCAGTCACAATATTGATGACAATATTAATAGTCGACCAAGATTTGCACATTAGCCAACATCAGCGAAGGGAACAACATCGGAGAACTTCTGATGAATTCCTTTTCGCAGATGACCAGGCATTCATAGCAACCACGGCAGTACAACTACAAGAACATATTAACAGATTCTACTCAGAATGTGATAACTATGATACAAAGATCAGCGTAGACAAAACAGAAGTGATGACATTCTCCAGAAAAGGAAGAACCACCAATATCAAAAGTTGATGAACACCAGTTAAAGCAGGCGAAGGATTTACCTATTTAGGGAGCATTTTTTCAGAAGATGTAAGAACTGATAAAGAAATCCAACAAAGATTTTTAAAAAAAAACCAAATAGGTTTTAGGCCAGATGGCACCAGTTGTGAACTGCAAGTATGTGAAAATGAACACCAAAAGAACACAGTTCAACACAATTTTCTTAACAACGCTATACTATCAATCTCAAACACTGACTCTGCATTCAGAAGACAGAAGGACAATAGCACGACAGAAAGTTACATGTTTACGTGCTATTCTAAGAGTAACGAGGAAAGATCGACTTAGAAACGACGATATCAAGAGGATAGTCGGCACAGAACCAATACTGAACTTTATAGAAAGAACACAATATTAAATGGTTTGGCCATGTAACAAGGCTGTCATCAGACAAGGCCCCACAGAGAGCAATGTTATACAGATACAACAGTAACAGAACCAGACGTCAACCACGTAGAATATGGACCGCAGAAATATCAGAGACACTGAAAAGTACTTTATATGAAGCAAACAGATGGGCCCATTCCAGAGATCTCTTACAGCCTTGACGCCACGAGGCATTCCAGGAATAGAGAACAGAAGACGAAGAATATAACTCATTAAAAATTAACATAAATGTGAAAGAAGCACACAAATGATTGGAGATGGTAGTTACCAGTCTAAATATGATTGCATTCTTCTTATCCAATGGCAGGGCAGGATGGCACAGAGGAGAAAATGTAGAGTGAGGAGAGTGAGAGGAAAACAACGTTGATATAAACACTGAAACTAATGCAGCTTCTACAACTGTGGTTACCGCAACTGGTTACTGCTATCATCATGATTTCTCTCCTTATCACCGCTACTTTTATTTGTATCATTGTTTGATTCCTAGAAATAAAGTTATTCCTTCGTAAGTGACAACTGTAAAACATACTATAGTCTTGTCTGATTAGAGACGCGTACACAGTAAGAATCTTCGCCGTCTAGGTAGGCACAAGAGGTCTCGTTTCCACTTCTATGTACAATGTGATAAAACAGCTTGGCTTGCGAGGAAATGAGCGCAAACGATCACTTAAACAACTGGGCGAGGCAGCTGAAAGGGCCTCGAGCTGGCTCTTGACACAAAGGAACGTCGTGGGAGACGGGCCTCGGTGAGCTGGTCCGGGTATCTAGTGGAAAATAAAGGCTTATCCCTTAAAGTCGTGTACGAATTGTCTGCCGGTGTCCCTCTGCCATTTGCCAACAAAGTCTAACATGTGTCCGATAAACCAACCGTAAGCTTACCACTTGGTCGTCCAGATATGCTGACTGATCTTATTATGCTACCCCAGCGACTATGTAAATAAGCTTCGAATCTCACAGTACCTGTTGCACAGTCACCGATTTCGTCTTGTCCCTGTCCGAGAACATCCGGTAATATATGCAGCAGGAGCAGATCAACCCTGAGCTTCATGAACTCAGGTGGGCCCACCCTCCGAAAATGTCTAGAAGCTCGTAGGCCGAAACATTTGTTGACGAGGGATCACTTCTACTGATAACTGGTAGACTCCTGCTGTACATGCTCCCCTGTGGAGTTTCTTCTTATTATCGTTCAGAAATTCATAAACACGTTTGCAATTTATTCTTTTTTCGAAAACTATTTGCAGTTATTTTTATTGCACGAGGCCTTTCAATATGCATGAGGCCAAAATAGTGCCAGCCTTTAGTCCGTAGATGCTCAGGATTTTGATAATCAGCCAATCTCTTGGATCTTTTCCAGCCATTGTAAATAAATAGAATGGGGTTTTAGATTTTACAGTTCAAGTTCATTTTTTTCCCAGCGGCATATCTTGATAATAAATGATGCTCTATCCAGACCAAGGGTCAGTTTTGTTCATTTTTCTGGGTCATGAATGTCACAATATCAATGAACATCTTATATTCTCACGCGGAGATAATGGTACAGTAAAACGGTAACATTCCACAGTTATAAATTTGCATCTGGAACTCATTATGCAATTGACGTCTATGTCAGTTTTGATCTATCTATCTTATTGTCTTCTTCACTTTTACCGGGTTGTAGTCCAGTGTCGTGGTTTAAAATATTTGTTTTGAGCCTCTCGCGTGATTTGAGTGACAGTTTTCTGGATCTTCTGGCCGTATTCAGCTACTCCATCTATCCATTTTTTCCTGGGTCTTCCTCTGGCCTTTCTTCGAGATGTTCTACTGTAAAAGTTTTGATAAGCCACGTATATAAAACATTTAATGCAAACACAGATTTGTAAATCATCATCATCATCAGGTGCCTTGGCGTGGGCGATCATGCCTCTCCATAATCTGCGATCTCCTGCAGCATGTATTAGTTCGGGTGCCGACACACATCCATGCCATGCAACAAGACTGTCAAGCATCTTCTCTCGTTGTCTTCCTCTATCCCTTTTTCCACAGATCTTTCCAGTGGTCACAACATGTTCTATTTTCCCTCTTCTCATAACATGGCCGAAAAATGATGACTGTCTCCTTCTGATGTCTGTGATAAGTTGTCTTCGGGCTTCCGCCTCTTTCAAAACCTCCTGGTTGCTCTTTTTGGTTGTCCAAGGTATTCTAAGCATTCTTCTGTAAAACCACATCTCTGAGGCCTCTAAAAATTGTTTGGCCTGCCTACCGATTGTCCAGGATTTGTAAATACCCTTGAATAAACAATCCTGAACGACGTCTTATTTTGGGTTCCGTTTACTAACTAACACAATTACCTGGCACAAGAATACTGTAAACATGACAATTTTTGTTGTTGACCCCCTGCTAAACTGTTATACTGTATTAATTAACATTACTTGCTGAAACTAATGAGATTAAACCTTCCTCAACTCTACCACGACGGGTTGAGGATACAATTTATACATCTAAAGATGAAACAGAAATACATTTGTTATTCTCCATAAGTTAAAAAAAATATACATATATATTTATAAATATTTACTTAACGTCTGGGTGAGCATGACAAATTTCAATATAATCGGTCGAGTAGTTTAAAAAATATGAAAATCTAATAATGTCATTCTAATGAATGTTTTAATGTAATATACCTCAGCCAACCTCAGCGACCAAGTTTGAGTCTCTACGATGTGTCATTGACCCCCCCCCCCCCATAACTACTTCCTTGTCTCATTTTATTATGGAAACATTGCTCTGTGGATCGTCCAGTTGTCGATATCAGCGTTCCGGTGAAATCTGTGGCAGGCACCCTTCTAGCGCTGTGGGCCTGTAATCCTTGCGCTGATACCGAAAATATCTCTGTCAAAATTGATTCGTCTTCGTGGTCAATGGATTTCTGCCTGTTCCCAATCCATTAGGCTTTGAAAGAAGGTCAATACATCGTTTTCCCAAGAGACAAATGTGTATAAAAAGAGAGAGAGAGAGAGAGAGAGAGAGAGAGAGAGAGAGAGAGAGAGAGAGAGAGAGAGAGAGAGAGAGAGAGAGAGAGAGAGAGAGAATTTCCAGCAGCTTAAGTAAATCATGATTTAAATGGCAGGCTTTGAAAGCTTTCAATAAAACACACAACCCGGACTGTTCTTGTCTATATCCACATACACACATAGACCGACAAACACACACACACACACACACACACACACACACACACACACACACACACACACACACACACACACACACAGCCCGGACTTGTTTTTGTCTGTATCCACATACACACATAGACCGACAAACACACACACACATAGACCAACAAACACACACACACACACATAGACCAACAAACACACACACACACACACATAGACCAACAAACACACACACACACACACAGCCCGGACTTGTTCTTGTCTGTATCCACATACACACATAGACCGACAAACACACACACAGCCCGGACTTGTTCTTGTCTGTATCCACACACACACACACACACAGACACACACACATATCATATGTATGAATTTATGTGTGTACACAAAAACATTTACTCGCACACTTGCATATGTATGTCTGTGTGGACACAAACACACACACATACACAGGAAAACCTCGTCAACAAGAATTCCGAAAGAATGAAAATCGTTTCGTGTTGACAAAAACACAACAATGTGTGATTACCACACACTCATGCCAGTAATAATAATGCACAGCTATTTTACAATACGTATATTGAGAGACAGATGGGTGGACGTATAGGCAGGTGGTTGAATTAACAAAAGAACTTTATTTTCAAAGGGTCACAAATTAGGCACAGAGGCCTGTCTTACATTAGGCCCTTCCAAACACTCATCTGTTGCACAGCAATTGCATTTTATTAATAAAGCATCTGATGTTCATATAACAAAAGCACAGTGAAGGACGTTTTCCAAAGCCTTTCAGGTGCATTGGGTATATAGGGCTAGACCTATTTTTATAGACCAACGGCACTCGATGGATGATGTGGTCAGCATTACACCGACCGCCTTTACCTCCCAGGACCGTTCCTGGTACCCACTCAAGGCTGGGTCGACCTGGGAGCCAAGGTCATGTTTGAAAAAAGAAATGCGCGGTCCCTGTCAGGAATAGAACCCACGACCTTCCGCAGGCAAGCGTCTAGCTGCTAGACCACAACGGATGCCATGTTCATATAATAACATGCATAATAGGAATATCAAAGGGTTAGGACATGGTATACATGGATATTTAGATAGATACATGTCCATCTGTAACTAATTACCTATGACCACATATCATCAACATGTAGCAGGTTCAAATGGACGCTAGGCAGCGGCACTGTTCGAAGCAGAGGCAAATTTTTTGCTTCTGCCGGAACGGTGGCCAATGCATTTTTGCTCCATTTGTAGACTGGATATAGTTTCGTCGCCCAGCTTCTGAGTTGAATGTATGGCGTGACACTGTGAGCTGCGGATTGCATTTGGAATGTTTTTTCGACTGTGACCAACGTGGTGGTGTGAATTGTAGATTCAGAAAATGGCGCGATGCATGTCGTGCAATGTTGGCGGTGCCCGTATGTTATTAAAATTGATCGCGTGGGCAATGCTGATCTGTTGGCGACAAGTTCTGCTATCATCAATGATGAACTGCATTTCTAATGTTGGACTGTTTGTATTAGCACTTCGGATGGCTACCGTATGCTTTAATGCGAGTGTATGCTAGATATGCTGAGACAGCAGTCTGTCAATCTTTCTACAAGGGACTGTGATAAACATTCTTTGTGTTTTTCGTTGGCACAGGAGCGGAGCAAAGATGGGGTGACCCGTTTGCCATGAAGCTGAAACTAAGACTGCCAGACTACCAGACATGTAGCAGGTCCTTTGCAGAAAGTCGTTTTCATTACAGTCTGTCTGAAAGAAGCTTGGTCTCTCGATAGCTCTCCCGCCTCGTGTACTTTCAAATTCAAGAAGTCACTTATATCCTGTGCCCATCTTTGTGTTGGTCGGCCCCTGCCCCTCCTTCCTGGTACACTGCCTTCTGCTTTAGTTTTTTTACAGTCAGCTATTGCGCTTGATATGACCAAAATATTTCAGCTTCCGAGACAAACTGTTGTTTATTAGCAAATCTTCCTTGATCTTCAGATCTTTCTATAGCATTTCAGCTCAAAAGTCCCTATTTTCTTTCTGAAGGAGTGGGAGATAGTCCATGACTCAGTGCCGTATGTTGCTACAGAGAAGACAGTTTACGACTCACTGCCGTTTGTTGCTACAGAGAAGATAGTCCACGACTCACTGCCGTATGTTGCTACAGAGAAGATAGTCCACGACTCACTGCCGTATGTTGCTACAGGGAAGATAGTCCACGACTCACTGCCGTATGTTGCTACAGAGAAGATAGTCCACGACTCACTGCCGTATGTTGCTACAGAGAAGATAGTCCACGACTCACTGCCGTATGTTGCTACAGAGAAGATAGTCCACGACTCACTGCCGTATGTTGCTACAGAGAAGATAGTCCACGACTCACTGCCGTATGTTGCTACAGAGAAGATAGTCCACGACTCACTGCCGTATGTTGCTACAGAGAAGATAGTCCACGACTCACTGCCGTATGTTGCTACAGAGAAGATAGTCCACGACTCACTGCCGTATGTTGCTACAGAGAAGATGCCTGCTCTCAAAATTGTAATGTTGATTTCCTTGATGTTTAACCATATACTTTAAATGATGTTTAATCACTGGTCACATATATCACAATAACTACACACACGCATATACATATCTTTGTGTGTGTACGCGTGGGCATGCTCGCGTGCGCGCGCTAGAGCTGTCTTCAGTAATTCTACGTCTCCTCCCACCCTGGCCAATTTCACAGGGTACACTTGATTTCCATCCGCCTGCCAAGATAATTGAACGTGAAATCACGCGCCTGTTGTATTCTACCGTAATCCCGATTCCTGTTTTTATGTAACCGGTCTATCATTCTTTCAAACCAGCACCATATTGCTCATCCCTATGTTTTGATCCCCTAATTTGACATTTATTTTACGGAGATCCCAATCTGCAGCTGTCATCCGCCAGCTCATAACCATTCCCTACTTTACATTACGCCTTCCTAAATTCTCTTTCTGCCAGTTTGGACTTGTTGCTTAGAATTCAGATCTAAAGATGGTAATCTCCGATAAAAAGTTCACAGGAGGCATTGTTATGTAATATTCATTTACGGAAGAATGTGCCATATCTAGCCACTTTTGCTAACAGTGCTAACTTGATTTTTTAGAAATCAATTTAAAAAAAAAAGTGTAACTGCAATTCATGTTGGCGTCTGTGGCTTAGGCGTTGCACACGCGCTTCGTTATGCCGGGGTGCCGGGTTCAATCCGAGCTGCGGAGGTCTTGTCTTGCGTTGGTTTCGACAGGGGTACCGAGAGCTGACTGAAAGCTGACGAACATAAAATTTGCCTAGAAAAAACCGCCAAAAAATGCTGGGGTTGGTTCTGCAGCGTCCTGTACAGGGACGCAACTAAGGTTTTTTGACTGCAGTTCATGTATTATGAAAGAAATAATAACAATATTATCCCTGTTGCAGTTTTGGCGAGATCAATGTTTAGCACACCGTTTTCTAATTCTTATTTACTTTTTATCTTTCTTAGCTTTCGCTAGCTGTAAAAGCCAGCGGGCAGTCCTGGCTGTTCGTTCGTTCCTGGATTTTGTCTTGTTTCAGAACTTGAGTTTTGCATGCACAAGTGTTTTACATGTATGGGTTATTTGTACGCAGACTGTTTCCTCACTCTGCAGGAACTTTAAAGAAAACACTCTTTAATTAGTGGCATTTTACGACATGCTTGTTAGGTGTCACTGAATCTGTCCACCTGCCCCCCTCCCTCCACCCTACCCCCTTTCCCTCAATGGGGCCCTTAAACCCTCAGGGAAATGTGTTTTGATTTAATTTGTACATTTCCTGCTCCCCCCCCCCCCTCCTCCCCCCCCCCCCCCCCCCCCCCATTAAAAAAAATATCTCCCAGTCCATATTTTCTAATGTTAATTGTTCCCCCTCATTTACACACTGACTTATCGCTTGATTAATTAACCCTTTCTCTGTCCGTTGATAAAGACTGGACAGAAAAGTCGGCTATATTTGTGGGCTTCGACCCCCCCTCCCCCGCCCCTCTCTCCCCTCTCTTTTTCCATTAAGCTGTCTAGCCACTGTTTTGTGTTTATTTGTCAAATTAAAACATCACGTTTTTATGTATTTATTGTCCTGTAATCCATGTGTGGGTTCCGATGTCCTATTGTCCTGTAATCCATGTGTGGGTTCCGATGTCCCATTGTCCTGGAAGTGTGGGTTCCGATGTCCTGTTGTCCTAGAATCCATCTGTGGGTTCCGATGTCCTGTTGTCCTAGAATCCATGTGTGGGTTCCGATGTCCCATTGTCCTAGAATCCATGTGTGGGTTCCGATGTCCCATTGTCCTGGAAGTGTGGGTTCCGATGTCCTATTGCCCTGGAATCTATGTATGGGTTTCGATGTCCCATTGTCCTAAATCCATGTGTGCGTTCCAATGTCCCATTGTCCTAGAATCTATGTGTGGGTTCCGATGACCTATTGTGGGAAGAAAAAAAAAGATTTGACTCACTGCCTCCCTGACTAGGATGTCGTAAGAGTCGCCTATTACGGGTTTCGTTCGATGTCGAAATACGTTTGCCTGAGAGGCAAGGAAGCAACAGTCTGCATACAAAAGCCAGATATGAAAAACGGATGTTGATGTGGAAAAAGACTACAGTCCAGAAGTGGACTAACAGCATGTGAAAGCAAAGAAGAAGAAAAAGACCTCGCAGAACGTTCTTGGTACCAACTGTAAACGGACGAACATGCTACATAAATAAACGCTTCTTTACAAAGGTTTAAACACACACTCAGTGCCCCTGTAGGCAAGCCCACAAACTGGACCCTAAAACTTACCAGTCAGCAAAATGAGAGCTAGCCAATAAACAAGTCCCTGGGTGATCCTCTGCTGGTGTTTGACACGCAGTCACCAACATTCAGAAAATGGACAGATTGAAAATCAATCTCAAAGTAGAAGAATTAGGAATCGATTTCAGATGTTTGTCAGACAGTGCGCCAGTTGCAGGAGCCGCTTCACTCACACGTCACAGCAATGGTTTTCAAGCCATACGTACCTAGACCAGAGGTATATGGAAGCAATGTTTGTCGATGAAGTTTCTGTTTAGACGACCTCTGAAAACACCACAACAGCTTTCTATCCGCCTCGAAAGTCAGTGGAGAAAGTAGAAAACTGACAAGGGAGAATAAAACAGAATACTAAGAGCTTTTTTTCATATTATATACTCAGAAATCAGTATTCCTTCATTATTTGGACACACATGATCACGTTTTGGCAAAGAAGCAAAAAAAAAAAAAAAAAAAACCAAACAATGGTAGCTTATCAATTTACATTGATACATCCTAACAAAAAGAGAAACACCCAGTATCAGCCTGCACCCACTTCAGAGCAGAGCTTGCACCCACTTCAGAGCAAAGCCTGCATCCACTTCAGAGCAAAGCCTGCATCCACTTCAGAGCAGAGCCTGCATCCACTTCAGAGCAGAGCCTGCATCCACTTCAGAGCAGAGCCTGCATCCACTTCAGAGCAGAGCCTGCATCCACTTCAGAGCAAAGCCTGCACCCACTTCAGAGTAGAGCCTGCATCCACTTCAGAGCAAAGCCTGCATCCACTTCAGAGCAGAGCCTGCATCCACTTCAGAGCAAAGCCTGCATCCACTTCAGAGCAGAGCCTGCATCCACTTCAGAGCAGAGCCTGCATCCACTTCAGAGCAGAGCCTGCATAAAATCCAAATGCTGTTGACAATAAGAGAACTAGTCCAGCAGTAAATATTCTGCTCATCATGTAGGAGGGTGAATAATGACTGACTATACTACTCGATGTGGCGCATGATGATGATATTTACAGGGAGAGGGTGGCGCAGAATATATTTTTTTTCCGCAGAAAGGGGCCGGTAGCCCCATACAGTTTGGGAAACACTGGTGTAGCTACTACAGCACGGTGACTCCCAGGTCGCAGTATAGGACCTGAAACACTGAAATATGTTGTGACATCTGGACAGATAAATGGACAGAGAGTATGAGAGAACGAAGAAGATGAGAGAAAATATTTCATCGCGTTTTGTCATGGAATGGAAAAGTTATCAGCATTGATACATACAATTGGATATGAACAGGTATGGACAAGCTTGATTGTTCATGCGATTCTACAGAGCAATTGTTGGTAACAATGACAAGTGCAGTGTGTAGAGTGGCATATAGATGTGATTCGGCTTTCTCTGGACACAGTTTCATCTTAATCATCAATATCATCATAGCTAAGGACTTGAGAACTGCCTGGTCTCGAGGCATTGTGTTCGCATTGAGTGCTAAAGGTTCCGGGTTCAGTCCCCAGTAAGGGCTGGGATTTTTTCACGTGAACTTGGACTTTAAGTAATTTCCCCTGGTCTCTGGGTAGTGTCGGCTCCGTGGCTAAGTCGATGCGAACGCTTCGTAATGCCGAGGTGCTGGGTTCGATCCCAGCTGCGAGCCATGCGCCTTGCGTTGGTTTCGACAGTGGTATCAGGGGGCCGACCGTCCAGTAAGCAATGGCAAACTACTGGACGTAAATTTGCCTAGAGAAACCACACAACAGCCAGGGGCTGCAGGGGTTTGTTCTGCAACATCCTGTAAAGGATACGCAACTAACCTTTTTGACCTCTGGGTAGTGAGATCGGACACCCGTGAGCATTGCTGGGCACTTAAAACGTCCTTCGGCAGCTGGAAATAAAAAATAGTAGCCTAGCGGTGCTGCCCGGGCAAAATTCGGAATTAAAAATCTACCTACAGTATTTCAGGATCCTCGCCTAGCCGGTGCATCAGAGTCTGTGCACTGTGTTAAGCTTCTTCGGACTCACACCTGAGTTAGAAGAACAACGAAGCACTTATGTACCCGTGTGCCATGATATTGATCCATTGTTTAAAAGCTCAAACATCATTAAAATGTTTTTTGTTTTGTTTGGGGTTAATTTATATTTGTTCACTCTTTTCCGTTGGATCAGTGTTTTCACTGCTTTTTGGTGAAAACCCCCACTCCCCCAACACCGGAAGTGGAAATAAAAAGGTAAAAAAGAAGGAGATGAACTTTCCTAGACCGACCTTAAACCCGACAAGAGAATTGTGGGAACCACACTGTAAACATATCGAAATTGCCACTGTTACGACTCCACTACTCAGGCGGTATTGGTGCGAAAAGAAACCCATTATTTCGAATGGATCACATTTCATTGCAATTTCGATTCGGGGCAGACGATTTCGCCCGTCAAGTACTCTGTAAACACGACGCGCAGTTATTGGAATGGCTGAGATTCCAAATATTACAAACAAATCCTAAAATTAGTCGAGTAAAGTGCAAGTAAATGTAATACTTTATATTACAATGGAGCGTAGGATTCCCCCCTCCCCCCCCCCCCAAAAAAAAAATTAGAACATAATGTTCTTCAATTAAACTATGTGATTTTGCAGTTAACAAATAGACATTTGAATTTTTATAGTTATGAAAAAAAAAAAAAAAAAAACATTAAGTGCACAGAATGACTCCACAAAACTCTGCCACTCAAACAGACTATATACACGCGAACTGACTCCACAAACGTGTCCCATACAAACAATTTCTGTACCATGAAAATCAATCAACCTAAACGAGAAGAAGAATAGGTAAACTTTACATTATAACAGTCACGAACGACCAGTGAACGTCGCGGATAGAAAGGCTTCATCAGCATATGACACGGTACAGTCACAAATAAGAATTTACAAAATCACTTATCTGTCAGTAGTGATATCTCTCAAAAATATCATTAACACGTCCGGACAGTAGAAATGCCAAGTCACGTGTGATGCAGGAAGAGGGAGTGGGATAGGGGGACTAAGCTAGGGTAGCTGTTGTAAAATCTTAAATAATACTGTGTTGGACGTTTAGGCCCTTAGGTGAGAGAGGCTCAATTAGACAAATCAAACGGTTCTCAAAAGACTTGCGGACTATTTCATTTGAATATAAAAATAAAGATCCCTTTACACGCCCTTAGGCGCATCGGGCAAATGGGAAGAGCACCCATATTTACAAACCAATCGGCACTCGGTGGGTATGTGGTCAGCATTACGCCGGCTGTCTTTACTTTCCCAGGACAGCCCATCCTGGTACCCATTTGAGGCTGGGTCGACCTGCGACGTCCCATACCACGATAAAAATCCACGCAGCCCACGCAGGTTTCGATCGCGGTACGTTGGATTACGAGTCAGACTCGCAACGCCTTAGCCACGGACGCCGCTTTTCATTAGAATGGCTAGACAAAATTTCTACACGTAGTTTGACACCACAAACATAGCCCCTAAAAATAATGTATAAACAAGTATATTTATTCTGCAAACATCTCCCATTCAAACTTTCTTCTTCAGCAATCTCTGGTCGTGCGCTTAATACACTGTTGGCCCTAATATGTTGTTATCTCAAAGTCTCTTAGGTTGTTCTGCTTTCCCATTTCGTTAAGCTTTATAGTCACTGTTCACTAAATTGATTTCGAGGTATTAGCTTCACTGCAGTCACCCTGGGTTCACCCAGTTTCTTGGATGTAGCTATATGTTGTTTCGCAGCTAGGCCAAGAGAGAACAGTCTTGCAAGACATCTTCTGGAGTCTGTTCAGCACTGACAGAGAGCTGTTTGGCTCATACCTACTTTATATGAGTGTTTGTTGAGTCTGCAGTGTCCAGTGTGTCACCATTCTTTAAACAGAATTTATGCCGCAAATATCTTCCCTGTAAACAATCTCTATATACCTAGACGAGTCTTCCATGATCTAGTATACAAACAGTCTCTTAAAATATATATTGGTTCCACAAACAATATACATGTAGACGATAGCATACAAACAGTCTATACATTTAGATTCATTTCTAAAACATCTCCTATATAAACAATCTGCGTACACGTAACTTATTTCCACACATGTGTCCTTTATGAAGAAGCTATCAACACTTAAAACTTGTCAGCAGGAAACGAATTTTCCTAGCAGATTTGATTGTTTTCACAAAATGCCAAATTAGGTGACAATACTAGCAGAAGCACATACAAGAAATAAGAATTCTGTAGACGCTTTTTTCCCCATCTAAAGATAAGCGCATAGAAAAATGTATACTCACAAAACAAAAACGTGAGATTTTATTCCGAACGAAAGACGCGATTAGACAACGAATCCTTTAGTGAGCAGACGGAAGTCTAGAAACTGAATGTTGATTTCCATTTTGTCAATAGTGAAAAAAAAAAAAAATTCACGGAAATAAATTATGAATTTACGGGAAAATAAGAAAATAATGTGTAGAAGAGAATAACAAGTTCAGAGATGACAAATGACATAAACATGAAGATAAAATGTCACAAACTGACGGCAACATCCTGACAAGTTGTTTCATTTCCTGGCATAAGTATCAATTTGTGGTCTGGCGGAACTGTTTGTTTATACACGACAATCTGTTTATAAGCTTCTGCCTCGATTGTGTGCTGTCTATGTTCTTCCGTAAGCAGACCGCCCCCATCCCACCACTAAACAAACTGGCCTTGGAATGAAAATATTGTGGTATTGTTTGAATATAGTTATATGTATTTGTTGTATAGTTTCATATTTCGTCTCCGATTTCATAAACAAGAGAATTTGAAAGATAGACTGACAGGGGCAAACTGGCAGGCAGAGAGACATAACGACAGACAGAAATGTCTATAGCAGACATAGCTATAGACAGACAAAATGCGTTAACACAATCGTATGCAATCCTATTGCACTGGCAAGACATCCACATGGCTGCATCTAGATTAAGTGATTTTCTGTATTCGTGTGGTTTTGTTTGATTTATGTATGTGCTGACGAAGGCTCTATAGCCTCAATGTTTACGTTTTGTATGTGTTTGTTATACTATAAAGCCCGCTACTACACTTTTTTTTTTTTTTATCTTTCACAAAAAATCGTACGGGAAACAAGATTTCATTTGCCCTGTTTAAATGTGAGTTATTGTTAGAGTGCAAACATGCTGCTGACCTTTAACCCTTACAAATGTGCCCACAGAGAAACAGATAGCCTGGTAGATAAATATATGGGTAGACAGATAGTTAAACAATTAGACAGACAGACAGACAGACAGACAGACAGACAGACAGACAGGCCCAAGAGGGAAGAAATATTTAGTAATACATTGTTATGTTTTCACAGAATTAGACACCAAGAGAATTAGATTCAACACAATAATTATGGAAAGCAGATAAAAGTCAAGCCGACCAACAGCAGATAAGGAGCCTGCCAGAGAAAGATCAAACACACGTGTAATCACGGACGTTCGAGTTTGCCAAGATTAGAGATAAATGTCTGGAAGTTCTTTTGTCCCGAGAATCATTTCTGAAATAAGTTCACACTAGGCTCTTTTCTGCTTATTTATCATCATCAACGGAAATGAATAATGCCGTATCTGTCTTTCCGTCTTCTTCTTCTTCTTCTTCTTCTCCTCTTCTTCTTCTTTTTTTTTCTTTTTCTTCTTCTTCTTCTTCTTCTTCTTCTTCTTCTTCTTCTTCTTCTTCTTCTTCTTCTTCTTCTTCTTCTTCTTCTTCTTCTTCTTCTTCTTCTTCTTCTTCTTCTTCTTCTTCTTCTTCTTTCTTCTTCTTCTTCTTCTTCTTCTTCTTCTTCTTCTTCTTCTTCTTCTTCTTCTTCTTCTTCTTCTTCTTCTTCTTCTTCTTCTTCTTCTTCTTTCTTCTTCTTCTTCTTCTTCTTCTTTTCTTCTTCTTCTTCTTCTTCTTCTTCTTCTTCTTCTTCTTCTTCTTCTTCTTCTTCTTCTTCTTCTTCTTCTTCTTCTTCTTCTCTTCTTCTTCTTCTTCTTCTTCTTCTTCTTCTTCTTCTTCTTCTTCTTCTTCTTCTTCTTCTTCTGCTTTATCTTCTTCTTCACGTTCCCTAGAAGTAAACTTCGGTGAAAAGTTTCGAATTGATAAAAATTGACAATTATAGCACTAAGGACACTCCTATAAGCGCTCCGTCCCATCTTCAGCAGCAAGCGAGTTCCAATTCCGATGGAACCAGTAACTGTGTGACTGTACATCGGTGTTGTCTTTCTCTTGATTGTTGAGCGTCAGCCAGATCCCCCGGTAACTTCCGGCAGCGCCATTCTCCTCACACCGTCATGATCTATTTGTGCCTCGGCACTGTTCACTCGCTTTCAAAGGGCCATCGCAACATCCAGCTTGTCATGCATCAACTCACCACAGAGAGGTGCAGACCGGTCAGTTTATCGGCCTAGTCGTTTCCCAACACAGCAGTTTTTTTTTTTTCCCATCGAACACCGGCTGTGAATTCCAGTGGAAGGTCCCGGTTAATCGTCCGCTTGGACTTTTGGCTTTCACCTGGACCTGATTTTTGCGTGTACAACCGTTTTTCATTTCCCTGCCTCTTGGGCAGCTGTACGCCGACTTCGAAGGAAAAACCTGGAGAAAATATCAAAAGGAGGCTAACTACCTGGAACCTCTGATGAGTTGCCACTCTGCACGGAGCATGTCAATCTCCACTGTTGTCAACATAAAGTTCTTGAAGTGCTGGTTGTTCGTCCACTTCTGAGCTTTGGTCTTGATCCAGAACTTGAGTTTTGTCAAGCAAAATTATTGATCTAACTTGTTTGTGTGCAGACTTTTGGTTCCTTACGTCTCAGGCAGATGCACTCTACTTTGAAGGAAACACCCCTAATTCGGTGACCTCCTACGACATGCTTGTTGGAACCGGCAGCGGGTCTATTCTTCGTTCTCTAAAGTGGTGCCGGGGAACCGACACACTGAAATATACGGTTTAGAAAAACAACAGCACATAATGAAAAACATATTGTTATATGATGGCGTTTTACTGCTTTAAAAAACTAGCAACAACAACACAGCTAATGAGACGAACATATTATAATTACTGCGTTGTTTTAAACAGTAAAGCACCATTAGATAACTATGAATTTGTTTTTAGTTTCTTGAAACCATATAGCATAATCATCATCATCATACATTCCTGTGTGTGGTTGGGTCACCATTTGTTGTTGACTGTCTGATCAGCCCTCTCCACCCTTGGCGGTCAGTTGCGATGGATTTCATGGCTACGTGCTTTAGTCCTGTCCAGTCAGTCAAGTTCTGTCTCCAAGTCTATCTCGGTCTGCCTTTTGTCCTGTTCCCCTATACTGAGTCCTATAATATTTTTTGGGGGAAAGGGTGGGGGGGGGGGGGGAGGGGGAGGGCTTAGATTTTGGTACACGTCCGTACCATTAGATTTTCTGCCTCTTCACTGGAGTTGAAAGATGTCCATAGCACCACAATAAATTCAAGAAGTAATCCGTAGTCATGTGTCGGTGGGTGCATTTTCCTACCATTACTGAACATGTTTATCATTCTCAGATGACACAGATAATTACTTATATATTTTTTTAAAAACAGAAATAAAACTGTCTTTAAGAGCAGCAGATGAAAACGTGATTTCCTTGCATAATTCTGCATCTGTCAAACATCCCGGACACGAGAGTTTCTCGGTGCACGCATGATCGATGTGCGAAACTCACGTAATTTCTTTAATTTGCAGAAACAGATTTTCTTGGTTGCGCGTGAAAACACGTAACAAATAAAGCGTAACTGGGATTAAATGTAGGGCAGACAACCGCGTTTTAATTTCCTTTCTGAGTTATTGTCCTTGGCGACCGGAGCTCTAGAGAGGTATTTTGTTGTTTAAAATGAAGAGTTCATCAAATGTTTCCAAGTGCAGATCTGCTGTCAGTAAACCTCTTGATGATAGTTAGGTCTTCATAAAAGAGACAGTTCTAATCAATACACAGTTACTACAACTGTCTTCTTTGTTCATATTTATAATGGAGAAACGTTGCTTTGAATTACTAAAACGTAAACGCTTTATTTTAACAAAACCAATTATCAGTCGTTACCCGGATGACTAATAGCATATCTCATCAGTTCTCGTTATGCCTAGTGGCACATGAGGCTTCAGAGAGGACTTCCATGCTTTCCTGTCCTGTGCAATCTTCATTGCAGTTTTCCATGTCAAAGATGCCGCATTCAGGTCACTTTCCATCGTTCGTCTCCATGTTGTTTTTGGGCGCCCCTGTTTTCTCTTTCCCTCTGGTGTCCATATGAGAGCTTTTTTGGCAGGTATATCAGAAGTCATTCTCACAACGTGGTTAAGCTATTTCCATCTTCTCTTGGTAATCATACAGTCTAAAAGTTTCTTGGTTTGTGGCTTGAAGTAGTTTAAGAGTAATTCCCCTCCAATTATTGCAGTCTGTTAAGTCTCCTTTTTTGGGGATTTTGACTATTGTTCATTCAGTCCAGTCGTCAGGCAACACTTCTTTTTCCCAAATATCCTTGAACAATGGTTCCAGAATGCTAGCAGTTGTGTTGGGATCTACGTTGAGAAGTTCTGCTGGCAGTTCGTCTTTGCCTGGTGCTTTGTTGTTCTTTAAAGTGTGGATAGCTTTAACTAAGGATTTCTTGTTTGCTTGGTGGTTCAGTAATAATGTCAATGTCCTGAGAGGCTGGTTGAATATCTGGGGGATTTTCAGGATGAGATCTGTTCAAGAGGTCGGAGAAGTGTTTAGTCCACTGCATGTCTTGTTTTTGTTCTGTGGTGAGCAGTCTGCCTTGGTTATCTCTGATGGGTATGCTGTGATAATTGTTTCTGTTTCCGCAAATTTGCTGGGTAATTTTGTGTAGGGTTTGTAGATCATGTGCTTTAGCAGCATTTTCTGCTGTTTCTGCAAGATTTTCCATAAATCTTCTCTTGTCAGCTCTGGCACTTTTCTTGGTCATTTTATTTAGTTCGCTATATTCTAACATTAGTGAGTCTTTCTGACGTTCTGATCTAGTGTGATTTATGAGGCTCTTTATTCTTTTTCGCTTGGCAATATAGTCTATGGTTTGACTACTTATCCATTCTTTGTGGTGTTGATTTCCTTTTGAAGTTTCAGTAACGTTGTAGATTTTTTATAGGGCAGAGCTGTCAACACTGCGCCCAACCTCCGAGCCTGGAGGACCAGGAGGCCATCTTTAGTCTGGCTCCTCACCAATAGCATATCTACATGATCAAAAAACAACTAATTCATCGTCCTTTTTAGGATGAAAATTTTCGTTATTTGAAGCCCCACCCTGGCTCTTGCCGGGGGCTGCAATATAGCCAGGCCATAAATATGGCCTAATGGCTAAATGCGGTTTCTGGAACCTCTCCACGGTGATCCTCATCCACATGGTGGCACTTTGTGTCATCGGGCGTTTATCTCTTGTGTGATGTCCTGGTGGGGTAGAAAGTCAGTCAGTCAGTCAGTCAATAGCATCTCATAATTATACTTAAATAAGCCGCCCCCATGTGGGATACAATGTTTCGTTATTTGAAGCCCCACGCTGGCTTTTATCGGGGGCCCTGAATATAGCCGGGGCATAGATATGGCCTGGCCACAGATATGGTTTAACGGCTGAAAGGGTTTTCTGAGACCTTCCTACGAGTGATCCTCATCCACATGGTGGCACTTTGTGTCACCGGGTGTTTATCGCTTGTGTGATGTCCTGGTCGGGTACAACTACCTACCTACCTTAGAGCATCTCTATTCATACTTTATGTTGTTAGTGCCAAACATGAAAAAGGCACTTGAACAGAACATAACTATCTGTGACATTGCATGAGTGCTCAATTTGTAACCCTCTGAAAATAAAGATCATTCGATAGTTCAATGTCTCTGTAAGGTCACTAGCAACATAAAAAGCGATAGGGTTACGAATACCAGCCCAAGAGAGATAGCTGCAAAAAGACCGTATAGAGGCTGGAAGGGTAAACAAAGGAACGCAACTGAACAAGACCAGATTTATTAAGCAAATGACACAAATAACCCCTAAAATATGGCTGGCTGTGTTTTTAAATATATTGTCAGGCACAGTAGACGCCTATTGGTCGTTATACCGGGATATGGCGGGGACAATATTAATAAAATAGACATAACACCAACAGATGTCGATAAACAGGAGGACTTCAATGAGCTGCTCTTTGCCGACGATCAATGCATATTTCACAGTGATAGTAAACAGCTGCAAGACCACATAAACCTACTACACGACAGTTGCCTCAAGCATCATATGAAGATCAATACTGAAAAGACAGAAGTCATGAGCATAAGTAGAGAGCGACAGACCATCGACATAAAGATTCTAGATCACAGCCTAAAACAAGTGCAAGAATTTAAATACTTGGGAAGTATCTTTACATTCAATGGTAAAATAGACAGAGAGATCGAAGCAAGAATCCAACAAGCCAACAATGTCGCATACCAGCTTGCCCCAATTTTAAAACACCCTGCTGTCCTAGCTGAGATAAAAAGACAAAATAAATATTATAAATACAATCTTTATACCGACATTAGGTTATCAATATCAGACTTGGACATTAACAAAAGAACACGAGAGAAGACTAACCACCTGTGAAATGAGATGTTTGAGAATGGCTGCGAATAAAACCAGATGAGATCGAGTGAGAAACGATGTGATTACAAGAACTATTGGAACCATACCGATCGTTAAATTTATAGAGAAGCAAAGAATTAAATGGTTTGGTCACCTAATGAGAATGGAACCAATGATGCCAGCATCAAGAGCATACAACATGAAAATCGAAACACCAAGAGGCAGGGGAAGACCAAGAAGAATATGGATTGAAGGAGTCACCGACAACTTGAGACTTCATAACATCACGGCATATGAAGCGACTGAGCGCGCCATGGCTCGGTTGCCGATCATCTGATTGACTGCGACGCCTAGCGGCACAAGCAGATTTTGACAAAAGAAAGAAGAAAGGGATATAAAAGAATCGACACACTGGTTGTGTCTGCGTGGCTGTTGAAAGTATGGACATGGCAGATATGTTGAATGCGCTGCGTTCTAGAGACTTTGAGATGAAAGAGTCAGAGATGATGAACCTCCGGCTGGAAATAAGGATTACACAAGGATAAGCATGCAGAAACTGGAAAGAAGATATGCCAGTCAACTCCTACTGGTTACATTGGGCATTGAGACAATAAGATGGCTGCTGCATCGTAGGAAGCAGCCCGAATGGGTCGGACCGATGTGCTAGGATATTGATAAGGATAACAAGTAACAGGCAGAGAACTTGGGGGTACACCGAGTAGGACATGATGTTGTTAGGACAAGTGCCCTGATTCTAACTTCTGTGTAGGCTGAAGGAGATACCTAGGATGTGACCTGATAGTTTGTCATACAGGATTAGATGCTTCTCGACTGGGGCTGGAGGAGGGGGATGGGGTGTGGAGGTGTCAAGCCTTGAAGTAGCAGTCGGAGCGAAAAACAGACAGGTACACCTCACTGTATTACATTTCAGCAGGAGCACGATAAACTTGTAGAAAACAACCTAGATAACTCTGCAGCCCAGTCACCAGGGAACACTGATCTCAGTACAGACTATATGTTAAAAAAATTTTAAATTTCCTATCGAAAATCGAATCTAATGTATAGAAAAAAATCAGTTGCCACATCATTAGAACAAGTACAATTTAGAGCGAAGAATCGGTTACTGCTTTATCGGAGCAAGTACAACAGAGATATATAGATACATAGATAATTAGACAGACAGACAGACAGACAGACAGACAGACAGACAGACAGACAGACAGACAGACAGACAGACAGACAGACAGACAGACAGACAGACAGACAGACAGACAGACAGACAGACAGACAGACAGACAGACAGACAGACAGACAGACAGACAGACAGACAGACAGACAGACAGACAGACAGACAGACAGACAGACAGACAGACAGACAGATAGATAGATAGATAGATAGATAGATAGATAGATAGATAGATAGATAGATAGATAGATAGATAGATAGATAGATAGATAGATAGATAGATAGATAGATAGATAGATAGATAGATAGATAGATAGATAGATAGATAGATAGATAGATAGATAGATAGATAGATAGATAGATAGATAGATAGATAGATAGATAGATAGATAGATAGATAGATAGATAGATAGATAGATAGATAGATAGATAGATAGATAGATAGATAGATAGATAGATAGATAGATAGATAGATAGATAGATAGATAGATAGATAGATAGATAGATAGATAGATAGATAGATAGATAGATAGATGATAGATAGAAAGTTTTATTGCACTATCAGAAAAAGTACAATATATACAAAAAAGAAAAAGTGCCTGCTTTGTCCAAAACGTGATCTTTTGCGCTCGAACAAACCGACTTATGCGACTGACTAATTCAGTAACTCCTGGTGTTTGTTTCAAGATGATTTCATTGATTTTTAGCATCTAAGATCGGTCGAGCCTTCCACAGACTGAGGTTTCTCTTCCGCTCTGTTACTTTCTACACCTTGCTCTAAGCTATAAGACCATTCTGTTCTCTCTTTCGCGCCTCAGAGGAGCAGCGGCTTTTGCTGAGCTTCCTGGAGATGTGTGGGTCAAGCATTGTTCACTTCTGTTGTAGCGAAAGAGACGGGCTCTAGTCCTGCTTGTCAAGGAGCAGCACAGTATGAAGTGCTTGTGCAGTGATGGTGTGAGGCAAGTTTGTGTGCGCGTGTGTGCGCGCGCGCCTATATGTGCGTGAAGAACCACGGATATTATCAGAGATATTCCTGGTCTAGGTTGCTGGTCACCATTTTTGTGGAAAAGGAACAGACCAACTGCCGCTCTAACAAGCATGTCGTGAAAGGCGACTTAATGATAGCTCCTTCAATGTCGGAGTGCATCGGCCTGGGAGGCATGAAACCCACAATCTGCTTTCAAAAAAGTAAAATAAAAAAAAAAAATTAGGACCCTTTACCTCGCTTTATGTGTAGTGGGCATATAGGGCTAGACTGGTATATCTTATAGTGTGTCTCATGTGGTCAGCATCACGCTGGTCACCTTTATCTGCTAAGAATTTACCCAGAACAAATTTAAAGCTGGGGGTTGGGTGTGGGGTGGGTGGGTGTCGTGGGGGGGGGGGATCTGACAGCCAAAGTCATTTATGTCGGACACCTTCAGGACCTGAACTACGGCCTTCAGATCTGCAGGTGAACGTCTAGCCGCCAGACAATGGCGGCTACTGCTTTAAAATACACTAGATCTGTAAAACGTATATGCACACAAAACTTAAGTACTGGAACAAGACTAAAGTACAGAAGTGGACGAACAACCAGAACTTTCCGTGTGAGTTTGTAGCCGGTGAACGCTAAGAAGAGGAAGGTCAGAGGTTTCACCGGTCCACACACATGATGATGACACACGACTACATGTGGACGAGCGATTTGTTTTTCTTCCCCACTTGTACACACCAGCTGGCTCTTCTAGTGATCTCTGATCTATTTTGTAAAGTATTTGGCTTAT
>CAJHNH020001068.1:111796-119296 GCA_905116865.2 Candidula unifasciata | reverse complement strand
GGGTGACCTAAAAAAAAAAACAAATACGAAAAAAGTAGCGTGAAAAAAGAGTGCCCGGGGGAGGGGTGAGGGGTAGTAAAACTAAACTGCTTGTGGAGTCCCGTATTCTGTTAAAAGTATTGGTCAGCTGTCCTGTTTTCTGCTCGAAATATTATGGTCACCCTAGACATGGACAGTCATGGACATTCATGTTACATGCATGTAGAACATGGACATTCATGTTACATGCATGTTGAACATGGACATTCATGGAAATTCATGTTACATGCATGTAGAACATGGACATTCATTTTACATGCTTGTAGAACATGGACATTCATGTTACGTGCATGTAGACCATGGAAATTCATGTTACATGAATGTAGAACATGGACATTCATGTTGCATGCATGTAGAACATGGATATTTATGTTATCTGCATGAAGAACATGGACATTGAATGACATTCATGTTACATTCATGTAGAACATGGACATTCATGGATATTTATGTAATATGCATGTAGAACATGGACATTCGTGGACGTTCATGTAACATGTGTGTAGAACATGGATATTCATTGACATTTATGTTACCTGCATGTAGAACATGGAAATTCATTGATACTTTTGTTACTTGCATGTAAAACATAGACATTCATGTTACCTGCATGTAGAACATGGACATTCACGGACATTTTTGTTACATGTATGTAGAACATGGACAAAAAAGATAAAGAATGAATCATATACATTATAGACAGCGTTACTTATTAACCGCCGAGTGCTCCAATATAGCTTTCGATAAGGTTGAACAAGGTTACTAGAAATTACTAGAGTACGATACGCATAATGGCTCATCGAGTCACTGGATGTCATTCTTTTTTCAAACAATACATTGCAGCACATTAATGGCATATTTTACTGTACAAATTAAACAGACTGCGCTATAGAGTCAAATCTGTCTAACGCCCTATTTAATCAAAAGAACATTTTTTGTCCAAACTAGCCAATATTTGCTACAGACGACATACCAAGTCTCTGTCATGTCATCCTTGTTTATTTCCCGCTCTGCAGCACAACTGCGACTTAGTCGATTTAGGGCTCTGATCTGTAAGAATGGAAAACCTGCAAGAAACAGCCTTAATGCCGAAATTGCTATAAGTTCTTCAAGAAAAATCGAGAGTAAGATAGGAGATTGTGGTGCCACCAATCTGTTGATATAGGTTTTTTGAAAGCACTGACAAGTTCTGTATTTGAGACTGATAATATATCATTTTCGAACATGTTTTTTCCGCCACCCCAAATAATTTTTTTTTGTTTGAAAACGTTACCATAGAAACTGGATAAAACAAAACTGAAATAGAGAATTTGTGAAGGAAGATTTGGTGCTGAAAAATTGAGTCTTTTCGTTCCGGTATTTGTAAACCTTTAAAACATCAATAAGGGAGATTATTTGAAGACACCGCAAGAGCAGGAAAAGTAATGTATAGGTCTTTAGTTATGATCTGGGTTTGCTAAAGGCACTCCGGACAGGTCTAAAGATGCTCAGACCTCTCTTTATTTCCCCAACATAAATCTCAGCATCTCATGGGTAATAGGACTATATTTTGTTGCTTGACACATTTCTTTGGTGTGCCTCTCGTGCCTAACCGTGCCGATATTTACGACAAAACCTCTCATTCTTAGCAACGATATAGACAGACCTACTCCTAGTAACACCAGACCAACATCCGTCTTAAATATGAACAGTTTGGACTCGAACTACCGGCCGGCGAACTGTAGGTTGACCATACGTCCTGTGTCCACGGGGACAGTCCCGTATTTGAAGGTGTTTTCCTGCCGCACCGCCGCTAATTGTCCCGTTTTATAAAAACCTAGGAATAAGCTCGAGAAAAGAGCATTCTCTTTAAGTTATGCCCGTAGACATTCTTAGATTTCACAGTTCTTGATACTTTTAATGCCTAAAATGAGTTCATGTGAATTTTAATTGTAACATGTTTTTTTTCCCTAGTGCTGTTGAAGATTATAATATTTAGTTTTGTTGTTGTTATTGCTAGAATAGTTCAAATTTCAATACCATTGCTGATCGAATCATTAACCCTTCACCCCGGTGACCCAGAAAAAGCGAGTGTTGGGTTGAACTGTTTTGATTTTGTTTTCCCGTCTCAAGCTCAGGATGTTATGGTCATCCTAGTTCGCCACCTGCCACTATGGTGATTTCTGACAATGCTCACACACACCCTGAAAACAACTCTCTCCCACATTCCCACATTTGCCGACACGTTCAAGTATCCCAACTGTTTGTGTCTGCTGCCTAAAGTGTACCAGCGTTTGTTAAAAATTATTTCAACAGATTGGTGGCACCACAATCTCCTATCTTATTCTCGATTTTTCTTGAAGAACTTCGACTTGACAACCCCTGGTGTTTCGAAACAATATTTGTCCCATTATGAAAAAAATCACGAATATATTTAGTTTATTGACTGAGAATTGTCTCTATGCGAAAGCGCTTTATTCTTAGACAAGTGACCCTTACTCCAAACTTCGTGTGGTCATCAATCTGCTGGCCTAGTTCGAAACCCCGATGAACTTTTCAAAATGATCTTGGCTCCCATTTCAACCCAGCCTAAAACAGAAACCAGGGAAAGCCGTGGGAAGTGAAAACGACCGGAGTGATGTTGACCTTATAAACCACCGAGTGCCGCTAGTATGTACAATGTCTGTCCAGCATCTTATGCCGGAGTGAAAAGAGTAATTTACGTTGTACTGTAAAATGTTGTGCCGTCTCCACAGTGAATGTTGGCTACACTGTTATTCTTTGGAAATTTATCTGGCCAGGTCTCAGTCTCTCCCCTGGTATGACTCTCGTACCATCGTCCGAAAACCACGGGAAAAAACTTTCGACGACGGGGAACGAACCTTAGCACTCAAGGATCAGGGAATTGTTAGCCGCATTCACTAACCTCTAAGCCATGGGGCCGCACATTATACTTTATTGTTGCTCAAAGAATTTAACCTTAGCTGTCCAACAGTGACTATAGACTGTATACACAACAATGATCACAGCTTGTCCACTCAACAGTGACCACAGACTGTCCACTCAGCAGTGACCATAGACTGTCCACTCAACAATGATCACAAACTGTCCACTCAACAGTGACCACAGACTGTCCACTCAGCAGTGACCATAGACTGTCCACTCAACAATGATCACAAACTGTCCACTCAACAGTGACCACAGCTAGACCATTCAACAGTGACCACAGCTTGCCCACTCAACAGTGACCACAGCCATTCCACTCAACAGTGACTATAGTCTGTCTACTCAACAGTGACCACAACCAGTCCACTCAACAGTGACTATAGTATGTCTACTCAACAGGGACTATAGTCTGTCTACTCAACAGTGACCAAAGCCAGTCTACTCTTCAGTGACCATAGCTTGTCTACTCAACAGTGTCCACAGCCAGTCCACTCAACAGTGACCACATCTAGTCCACTCAACAGTGACCACAGCCAGTCCACTTAACAGTGACCACAGCTAGTCCACTCAACAGTGACCACAGCCAGTCCACTCAACAGTGACCACAGCCAGTCCACTCAACAGTGACCACAGCCAGTCCACTCAACAGTGACCACAGCCAGTCCACTTAACAGTGACCACAGCTAGTCCACTCAACACTGACTACAGCTAGTCCACTCAACAGTGACCACAGCTAGTCCACTCAACAGTGACCACAGCCAGTCCACTCAACGCTGACCACAGCTAGTCCACTCAACACTGACCACAGCTAGTCCACTCAACGCTGACCACAGCTAGTCCACTCAACAGTGACCACAGCTAGTCCACTCAACGCTGACCACAGCTAGTGCACTCAATGCTGACCACAGCTAGTCCACTCAACAGTGACCACAGCTAGTCCACTCAACAGTGACCACAGCTAGTCCACTCAACACTGACCACAGCTAGTCCACTCAACAGTGACCACAGCTAGTCCACTCAACAGTGACCACAGCTAGTCCACTCAACAGTGACCACAGCTAGTCCACTCAACAGTGACCACAGCTAGTCCACTCAACAGTGACCACAGCTAGTCCACTCAACACTGACCACATCTAGTCCACTCAACGCTGACCACATCTAGTCCACTCAACAGTGACCACAGCTAGTCCACTCAACAGTGACCACAGCCAGTCCACTCAACACTGACCACATCTAGTCCACTCAACAGTGACCACAGCTAGTTCACTCAACAGTGACCACAGCTAGTCCACTCAACAGTGACCACAGCTAGTCCACTCAACAGTGACCACAGCTAGTCCACTCAACAGTGACCACATCTAGTCCACTCAACACTGACCACATCTAGTCCACTCAACAGTGACCACAGCTAGTCCACTCAACAGTGACCACAGCTAGTCCACTCAACAGTGACCACAGCTAGTCCACTCAACAGTGACCACAGCTAGTCCACTCAATAGTGACCACAGCTAGTCCACTTAACATTGACCACAGCTAGTCCACTCAATAGTGACCACAGCTAGTCCACTTAACATTGACCACAGCTAGTCCACTCAACAGTGACCACAGCTAGTCCACTCAACAGTGACCACAGCTAGTCCACTCAACAGTGACCACAGCTAGTCCACTCAACAGTGACCACAGCTAGTCCACTCAACAGTGACGGCAGCTTGTCTACTCAACAGTGACCACAGCTAGTCCACTCAACAGTAACGGCAGCTAGTCCACTCAACAGTGACCACAGCTAGTACACTCAACAGTGACCATAGCTAGTCCACTCAACAGTGACCACAGCCAGTCCACTCAACAGTGACGGCAGCTTGTCTACTCAACAGTGACCGCAGCTTGTGCACTTAACAGGGACAATAGCTTGTCCACACTGATGGACGCAAGTAGATGCCATGACGCAATGAAAAAACAGGGGGTGAAAGTCAGTTCTGCATTGAGCATATGGTGCTATAGACTCGTTAGGTGATGTGATCAGCGTCACGCCGACCGCCTTCATTGCCAAAAGTTACCAAACACACCAGGAGACTTATTGTCAAGGTTATCTCTGTAACTATTCTGATCACCAACATGGCTGCAACAACTAAGCTACTTTCCATGTTTGCTGACTGGACTATATCTCACACGCTTCTTGTTTATCTCACTATTTTTCTGGTCTGCTATTTGATGTTCACATTTAATTGTTCAAAAATTCAGGGTTTGCCCGAATCTCATCATTAATTGCTGATTTAGCCACGCCCGGGGCAAAACTTGTGTCATATCTGGCAACGATTGGCATGGCCAATGCTTGTGAGAGACGGGAGGGGGTGGGGGCGTGGAGGGGGGGGGGGGGGGCAATCGATGCTTCATCACAATCTTTAGGCAGGGAATAATCAGCGGTTCTAAAACTTTAGTCACTTCCCACTGTAATGTTTAGTCACTGTAATGTTTAAATGTTTAAACGATCTGTTCAGGTCTTGCAATGTTTAAATGTTTAAACGATCTGTTCAGGTATTGTAATGTTTAAATGTTTAAACGATCTGTTCAGGTCTTGTAATGTTTAAATGTTTAAACGATCTGTTCAGGTCTTGTAATGTTTAAATGTTTAAACGATCTGTTCAGGTCTTGTAATGTTTAAATGTTTAAACGATCTGTTCAGGTCTTGTAATGTTTAAATGTTTAAGCGATCTGTTCAGGTCTTGTAATGTTTAAATGTTTAAACGATCTGTTCAGGTCTTGTAATGTTTAAATGTTAAAACATCTGTTCACAGAAACATATCAATGTAATGTTTAGTATCATCTCTCATGTACAGCTTTGCTTGAGATCCAGCTGTACACACATGTCGTGACTGTAAACGACTCACAAACCATGTTAGGAAAGGTGGATACAGTCATGCTCCGTGCAGAGTGGCAAGCATCGCTTCAGAGGTACTGGGTAGTCAGCGTTCTTTAAATACTTTTTTTTTAAGGGCAAGCATGAGGGTTAGGAAATGAACATGCAGACAGACTGCCTAGTTCTGCGCCAATGTGTGGCAAATAATGCACAAAAAGTACATTTATATCAGGGCCCTTTGGAAACAAGTGAGAGGCATGAATGGATCATTGTGGTCTGGAGAGAGTGGTACAGCTCGGAGTAAGCAGGGGATCTGTTCGATACTCTTCATTCAAAGAAAGACAAAAGGAGATATAAACAAACGGCTTCTGGCACTATCGGAATTAGAACTCTTCCTGGGAGAAGAAAATGAAGACGGAGCCTTTATAGGAATCTCAAGAATGTTCTGATGTTAGCTCTTAGTTCAACACTCAAGTCTGGATCTGTCTCGGATCTTCCACCAACACTCAAAACTGGATCTGTCTCGGATCTTCCACCAACACTCAAGTCTGGATCTGTCTCGGATCTTCCACCAACACTCAAGTCTGGATCTGTCTCGGATATTCCACCAACACTCAAAACTGTCTCTGTCTCGGATCTTCCACCAACACTCAAAACTGGATCTGTCTCGGATCTTCCACCAACACTCAAAACTGGATCTGTCTCGGATCTTCCACCAACACTCAAAACTGGATCTGTCTCGGATCTTCCACCAACACTCAAATCTGGATCCGAGAATCTTCCACCAACACTCAAAACTGGATCTATCTCGGATCTTCCACCAACACTCAAGTCTGGATCTGTCTCGGATCTTCCACCAACACTCAAGTCTGGATCTGTCTCGGATCTTCCACCAACAGGTACTCGGTACCAAACACTGTGAGAACCTCTGACCTACAAATGTTGATTTTTACATCACAATTCAAAGCCCACTTTTTTGTTTTGTTATTGTTCTTACTGAGGCTGCAGTGGTCTAGTGGCTTGCACACTTATCTATAGGTGCGGTGGTCCTGTGGTCGATTCCCCACCAAAGCAGAGATTAAAAATAGACAAGGAATTAAGGAAGATCCAGCCTACAATGGGAACTAGGAAACGTGGAAAGTGCCATAGTGACAGTATACACACAAGGCCGATTAGATATAAACATTAACAAACCGAATCATTCCTATCTAATGCCTGCCATGTGCGTGAAGTTTGTCCTGTCCGGGCTGCTGCCTGACAAGTCTGACACACTGGGTTCCAAAGATCCCGATCTGGATGGCAAACCAACAGAACTTGGAAGTTTTGACGTGGTGAGCTAAACCAACAGTGCCTGTCCAGACCTCATAGCAAGCCTAGTAATTAAAGCGTCTATAACAGCCACAGTTGCCTGGGGTCATCTGCAGACATGTGTGGGGGAGGGAGACAACTCTGCAGACATGTGTGGGGGAGGGAGACAACTCTGTAGACATGTGTGGGGGAGGGAGACAACTCTGTAGACATGTGTGGGGGAGGGAGACAACTCTGTAGACATGTGTGGGGGAGGGAGATAACTCTGTAGACATGTGTGGGGGAGGGAGACAACTCTGCAGACATGTGTGGGGGAGGGAGACAACTCTGCAGACATGTGTGGGGGAGGGAGACAACTCTGTAGACATGTG
>CAJHNH020001068.1:96796-106796 GCA_905116865.2 Candidula unifasciata | reverse complement strand
TCTTGTATTCCTTTTCTCTACCCCCCCCCATCCTTGGATTTCCTTTTCTTCCTTTGTCCATCTGGTAGTCTGGTAGTCTTAGTTTCAGCTTTATAGCAAACGGGTCGCCCCATCTTTGCTCCGCTCCTGTGCCAGCGAAAAACACACAGAATGTTTATCACAGTCCCTTGTGGAAAGTTTGACAGACTGCTGTCTCAGCAAATCTAGCATACACTCGCATTAACGCATATGGTAGCCATCCGAAGTACTAACACAACCAGTCCAACATTAGAAATGCAGTTCATCATTGATGATAGCAGAACTTGTCACCAACAGATCAGCAGTTGCCCGCGCGATCAATTTTAATACGGGTCCCGCCAGCATTGCACGACTGGCATCGCGCCATTTTCTGAATCTACAATTCACACCACGTTGGTCACAGTCGAAAAAACATTCCAAATGCAATCCGCAGCTCACAGGGTCACGCCATGCATTCAACTCAGAAGCTGGGCGACGAAACTATATCCAGTCTACAAATGGAGCAAAAATACTTCGGCCACCGTCCCGCAGAAGCAAAAAATTTGCCTCCGCTCCGAACAGCGCCACTGTCTAGCGACCATTTTAACCGGAAGTCCAAAAAAAAAAAAAAATCTATCCTTCTCACAGCTATCTACCTCTTTATCTAAATCGCTGGCTTGAGTTTTCTTCCCGTCGCCACCCGTATTCTGTGCGTTTATGTGCGTTCGCGCGCGCGCGTGTGTGTGTGTGATGTGCGTGCGTGCATGCATGCGCGCGTGCGTGTGCGTGTGTGTGTCTTCCCCCTCCTCATCTATGAGTTATAAATGTTGTGTCTACTTTTTTCCCAGGCCCCTTCTACTCCTCCGCCTCCTGTTTCTATTCTCCTTCAACTCCCTCGCTAACTCCGCCCTCCTTCTGCCCACATACCCACACAAATCCTCTAACGCGAGTCCCAACACTCGCAGACGTTACTCTCGCAGCACCGCCAGAGATTGCCCAACCTGCCCTGTCCACAGTTCCCCGCTGGACACGGACAATGTTGTTGTTGTGTTGTTCATTCATTTACGGTGATAGTAAACTTCGGGACAAACTTTCTGTTTCCACGGCTTTCTGCACGCCAGGTCAGTTGACATTATTGTTTTTTTTCCCCATGTGTAAATTGATGTGTCTGTTTTTGTTATTGCGATGTTGTTTTTGTTTTGTTTATTCGACAAATCTGTTGGAGTAAACTCCTCGCTGTACATGTATATAAATAAAAAAAAAAATGTATGCAGTTACAATTAACCGTACAAGAAAAAAATAGAACAATAAACGTAATCTCAATTTATCAGCTGAAATGCCATCTTTCCCTTCCTGACATAATTTTTGAAAAATTCAAACCTTCTTCACGTTCACCAGCTGTAAAGTTCTGGGTGTTCGTCCACCTCTGGACTTTAGTCATGGTCCAGAACCTGAGTAATGTGTGCACATCCGTTTTATAGATCTGACTCATTTGTATGCGGACTCTTGGTTTCTGGCATCTCGGGTAGATGTGCTCGGACTAAGTCAGATACAGTTAGTCAAATCCTACGACATGGTTGCTGGGCAGTCTGTTGGTTTGTTCTTGTTTTTGCACTCAGTGGGGCTGCAGAACCCACCCAGATCAAGTGGGTCCGTGCAAATGTTACAGTCAACCTCCACTTCAAACAGTTTTCTCATTTCAAAGGACACATTCCTCCTTACCCACCGCCTCCACATAATCATCACCATTATCAGTATTGTGATGGTCAAAACATTCACTTTATGCATTCTGAGATCTTGTGTTGTCAACAGATAACGCCAGCCCAATGTCTCTTGCAGAAGCGCCGTTACGCGGAGAACCTAAAGCCCCCCTCCCCCACCACCACTCCTTCCATTTTAAAAAAGAGAAGAAGGACTGAGCCCCCTCCCCCCTTTTTTTTTCCCCATTTTCGGCCGGTAATTTTTAAGAAGACAAAACAGCCCATTTAACCACGAATCGTCATTCTCTTGAAACTGTTTATTTATGCATTTCACTTTTTTCAAAATTTTTTTTATAGCAACGATTCAGCGTATTATTATGCTCTTATCAAGAAAAGATATAGAACCAAACAAACAGTATGTCAGCATGCTTCACAGTATAACAAATACAAACAAAACGTGAACGTTACGGTTATAGAGCCTTCATCAGCACACACATAAATCAAACAATAACACACATTTATAATATAAAAGTATATAAAAATATAATACATAATAATAACACTATCATAATACAGTAGAATATTGTGCTCTTAAACTAGAATTAGGCTTTTTGAACACGCCCTCCACTCCTTTAATTTTGTCTAGGAAATATGGAAAGGTGGGGTGGGGGGGGGGTGGGGGGGGGAGCTGACATTTTTTTTCTCGTCAAGATGCCCATAACACCAAGCCCACTCCAATTAAAGCGTTTATAAAAACCGTCAAACAGCCTGGGCGAATCTCATTGAAACACACGAGGGACCAACTGAATTATAATTAATGAATGTTTAAATTAATATAAATACGTAATATAATTTACGGTAATCCTTTCAGTAAAAAATATATGTAAATTATAATTAAATTTTATTCCCAAGCAAGCGTCTTTGAACATGAGGTAAACATGTATTTGTAATCGCATCACAATTTGGTGCTTCTTGCACAGGAGACCGTATTTGTTGCCAGCGTCTTTTCTCAGGAAATCTCAACGTAGGTTTGTTGTATATGAAGAAATATGACATCCCATGAAATTAAGTCCCAAAGCTTTTTTCTGAGTGAAAATTAACACCATCTCTTTTCTGCCCGCCTGTCATTCACCACAAAGGATGTCTATATAGACTGTAACCCTACAGGAACAATATATGTGCTAGTCATTTGCGCCTTCGAAGACTGAACATGAGGAATCTGGTGTTATACGTGCTAGTACATCCATGTTTGCAATTTTGTCTTGCCGCAAGATTCAAAATATTCTTCTTATGCATGGCACGTGAAAACTATTTAGCACTTTCACTTATTGTTTCTTTTCTGCAGATAGTTACATACTGCATCCCTGACTCTGAGTGTGTTGTAACTACACCATCGTCTTTAAAAAGCAGCTTTCCGATAAATACTTTCCTACCCTTAGTCTCGACTTTCAGCCTTGTAAAAGACCCGCCAACTGAGCGAGAATGCAAGACTATGCCATCCTCAGAGGGACCGACTTTAGAAGTGAGAAGTACGTTCTAAATAAGACAGTGACAAGAAAACAGCCTTGCTTTAATATAGCGGTTCTCAACTTATAGGTCGCTATTCTTTTCGGAAAACACATACTCACTGAAGTTATGAAATAGCAACGACAATAATTTTATGATTTGAGGTCACCACAACACGAGGAACTGTATTAAAGGGTCGCAACATTAGGAATGTTGAAAACCACTGCTTGAATACATTCTTGACAGCAAAAGCCTTAATTAAATGTTACACTGCCAAAATTGATTAGGCTTCTAATGCCTGTGTGGAAATTTAAATGATACTAAGTAGGGTAGTTGAACAGACAGTCTTATTGAGCTCCCAGGTGTGTATGTATGTGTATGTTGAGCGTGGTAGTGTATGACCCGGCAAATTACTTTGTGGGGTACAGGGTATATGGTGCGAGATTCTAAATTTTTATGGACCAGTCATATTTGGTGGCACTATTTCAGTCTTACACTGGTGATATGTGCGTGTCCCTACAGAGACATGTATTATCGAATACAATGACTTGGGACCTCTGGTAGCCCACTGTAAAATGGACACCAGAAAATGTTTTCCGAAGCAAAGGCGGTAGTGGATATACTAAATACATCAGCCACTGAGCACTAAATTGTCTAACAATTATGTGGCTTGTATAATGTATCATGCAGACAATAGAAAGGCGTGGAAAAGGGTTATTGACTGACTTCTACTCAGGCGTGCCGTCACAGAGAAAGCATTGTAGGGAGATTGGGGAGTAGGACGCCGCCACTTAGCAGCCTCCCTTTCCCCAAATTTGTGTCTAGAAAATGTGTTTAGCTGGCGGGCGGGGAAGGTCAAGTCTATAATACTAGTTTCACAACCTTATAATAACAATAACAACAAAAACAACACTGCGTCGAATGGTATATATATATATATATATATATATATATATATATATATATATATATATATATATATATATATAAATTATTTCAAATGTTTAAAGAAATATTTCTAAAGATAATTTAAATAATAGGGCTGTTTAGACATTAAACCTCCTTGCTAAATTATCCGGGCCGGAAAAAAGGAAAAAACGGGGGGAGGGGGGGGGGGGTTAAAGTCTTTAAAAGACCACAGCCTTCAGAATTCAGCGCCCTTGCTTACACTAAAACAGCAGACTGTCTCATCCATGTACCCGCCAGTCAGCAGGCGGCCGTAGACAACACACCATTAGTGGCACCCGCGTTTGATTCTGCTTGTAGTACCCGGATCATCTCATCAAAGATTTATCTGCTGGCTCCCAGATCAGCTTCCAGAGACAAACAATGTTTGCATCTTGACACGAGGAGCCTGTCTGAATGTCCCGCCTCATCGGTGGTTCTTAACATCTTGACACGAGGAGCCTGTCTGAATGTCATGCCTCATCTGCGGTTCTAAAACATCTTGACACTTGGAGCTTGTCCGAATGTCCCGCCTCATCGGTGGTTCTTATCATCTTGACACGAGGAGCTTGTCTGAATGTCCCGCCTCATCGGAGGTTCTTAACATCTTGACACGAGGAGCCTGTCTAAATGCCCCGCCTCATCGGCGGTTCTAAAACATCTTGACACGAGGAGCCTGTCTGAATGTCCCGCCTCATCGGCGGTTCTTAACATCTTGACACGAGGAGCCTGTCTGAATGTCCCGCCTCATCGGCGGTTCTAAAACATCTTGACACGAGGAGCCTGTCTGAATGTCCCGCCTCATCGGCGGTTCTTAACATCTTGACACGAGGAGCCTGTCTGAATGTCCCGCCTCATCGGCGGTTCTAAAACATCTTGACACTAGGAGCTTATCTGAATGTCCCGCCTCATCGGCGGTTCTAAAACATCTTGACACTAGGAGCCTGTCTGAATGTCCCGCCTCATCGGCGGTTCTTAACATCTTGACACGAGGAGCCTGTCTGAATGTCCCGCCTCATCGGCGGTTCTAAAACATCTTGACACGAGAAGCCTGTCTGAATGTCCCGCCTCATCGGAGGTTCTTATCATCTTGACACGAGGAGCTTGTCTGAATGTCCCGTCTCATCGGGGGTTCTAAAACTTATAATTATTAAAACAAAGAAGGCAAGAAAAACTTTCACAGCACAGATTATCCCTGCTGTATACAGCGGGAACAGGAAGAGCAAGCCAGACAGTTTCTAATCAACTACAGACATTTGTTGACTGGTGACTGTGCAGATTAGTGGAAATTAAATGGTTTCATAGAATCACTAATGTACAACTTTCGGAGAGAACTTCCAGTAGACCAATAGGTCAAGGAAAGACGCTGACGTTGTAAAAGACACACATTGAGAAAACATGAGAACACTAGATATTTTGGCACTGGAACCCACAGAAGCACACACACACACACACACACACACACACACACACACACACACACACACATATATACAAAATATAAAAAAATTAAGGAAGAAAAAAGCTAAGAGAATGGAGCTTTAGAGTTAGTTTAAAAAATATGTGGAGGACAAGTGTGAGACATGCAATAGCGACGGATAGAACGACTTTGCGTAAGTTGGTTGAGGACCTATGCTCTGTTGGAGAGACAGAAGGCAGAAGAAAAAGAAGAGGATATCAAATATTATTACCAGGGTGTTTACAATATTTCCTGTGTCCGCATCTCAACTAACTTTTACTGTTGCCACTTTCTATTATAGTTAGGTTGTGCATAAAACCGTTGTTACACTGCATTTGAATAAGTTATTACATTGTGCACAAAATCAGTTATTAAGTTGTGCATATATCACTTAGTACACGACGCATAAATCAGTTTTACGTACAGTAATTACATACAGTAATTTAATAACGCACGACTCCTTGACCTTCCGGACCTCTTCCACTACAGGTAAGCCCTGCTTGGAAGACCGTTTTTGCTGCGTTATAAAGCAACCAATGACCTGGAAAGGCTAACTCAATCAACACGCCTCAGAGAAGTCTGATCTGACGGCCGAACGGCACAGACTGCAACTCTGTTGTCAACAGGCACAGGGCAGTTATGTCCAGAGTAACAACTATCGGTGAAATAAAGGGAGAACATGACTGACGAGAATTAACAAGAAGAAGAAGAAGAAGAAGAAGAAGAAGAAGAAGAAGAAGAAGAAGAAGAAGAAGAAGAAGAAGAAGAAGAAGAAAAAGAAGAAGAAGAACAGGAAGGGGACGATGAGGAGGAAGTAGAAAACGGTTACAAAAAACCCATATCTAACCTATAACGGAACAGGCATGCCACATAGGGTTGCAGGTGACTGTCTCTCCGCAACCATCCTCTGCTTATTCAACTCCCTGCCCCCCCTTCCCCCACCAACATCTCCAACCCCTGCTTGTTCAACTCACTTCTTCTCTCCCCCTTCCCTCACCAACATCTCCAACCCCTGCTTGTTCAGCTCACTTCTTCTCTCCCCCTTCCCTCACCAACATCTCCAACCCCTACTTGTTCAACTCCCTGTCCACCTCCCCCCCCCCCATTCCCTCACCAACATCTCCAACTCCTACTTGTTCAACTCCCTGCCCTCCCCCTTCCCTCACCAACATCTCCACCCCTACTTGTTCAACTCGCTGCCCCTCCCCTTTCCTCACCAACATCTCCAACCCCTGCTTGCTCAACTCACTTCTCCTCTCCCCCTTCCCTCACTAACATCTCCAACCCCTGCTTGTTCAACTCCCTGCCCCCCCCCTCCCTTCCTTCACCAACATCTCCAACCCCTACTTGTTCAACTCCCTGCCCAACCCCCTTCCCTCACCAACATCTCCAGCCCCTGCTTGTTCAACTCCCTGCCCAGCCTCCCCTTTCCTCACCAACATCTCCAGCCCCTGCTTGTTTAACCCTCTAACCTCAGTCTCCTAAACTCAGTTAGTTAGGCTAAGCAAATAGCAAAACGAAAAACAAGACAGATACAAACAACAAAGTCCGTGATAAGGAAAAACAGAATCGATCCTGCCAGGGAGACTGGCATGAGAACTGGAGCATTTGAAAGCAGAACTTCAATCAGAAAATCAATGACACAAGAGGCGAAAGAAAGAACAGCAAGTGAGAGAGAGAGAGAGAAAGAGATAGATAGATAGATAGATAGAGAGAGAGAGAGAGAGAGAGAGAGAGAGAGAGAGAGAGAGAGAGAGAGAGAGAGAGAATAATTACCATCTTGACCTCAAGACCCAGTTTTTGGAGAATGTAAGGAGGAAACGATGTTGCTTAACTGACACAGTGACAGTAAATGGACACAGATGTTTCAATGAGACTACTATCACCTGATTTGTTTTCATTGCACAGTGAATATATAATGAGATCTATCATGGATAAGCCAGGAATTGTTGTTGGTGGGCATAACAGAAACTACCTGAGTTGTCCTGATGTCACCGTTTTAATAGCGATCAGTCAGAAGGAACTATGGGAACTGAAAGATACGGTGGTAGTAGAAAATGATACAATTGGCTTCAGCGTGAATAATCGAAAGACAGATGTAATGGTGATTTCCTAGAAAAGAATAGTGCTTAAATGTATTTTTTTTACAAAGTCAAAGGCGTTATTTGAGGACAAGTACCGAAATGTAATTATCTACTCACATGGACAACATAAGATGGAAGACGTATCACACAGATAAAGAATAAATCAGGACAAGCCAAAACTGCATTTCACAAAAAGAAGAATATTTTGTGCAATAAATCCACGACATGTCAGGTTAGAATAAGAATTATTGCATGCTGTTTTGAGCTAGTTTTAACAATTAATAAACATACAGAACAATATCTTGACGCCTCGGAGATGTGGTTTTACAGAAGAATCCTTAGAATTCCTAAAAAGAGCAACCCAAAAACTCGAAAACAATTTATCACAAACATCAGAAAGAGACAGTCATCATTGTTTGGTCATGTTATGAGAAGAGGGAAAATGGAACATGTTGTGACCACTGGAAAGATCTGTGGAAGGAGAAAGAGACAGAGGAAGACAATGAGAGAAGATTCTTGACAGTCGTTTGTCATGTCATGGAGGGGTGTCAGCACACGAACTGATACACGCAATTGTGGATCGCTTATTGCGGATCGCCCATGCTAGTGGACATGGCACTTGATGATAATGAGTTAAACAAGGATCTGTTGTGACAACATGGGCCTTGGATGTGTCAACACGAATAGTTTCCTCAGATTTAAACATATTTCAGAGAAATTAATAATGATACGAAGTTGGCAGAGAAGAAGAAAAAAGAATAAGAGAAGGAGGACGATGAGGAGGATGATGGGTAGGACTATGAGGAGGAGGATGATGAAGAGGATGTGGAGAGATGCAAAAGAAAAAGAAAAAGAAATTGCAAGTATAAGAGGAAAATTAGGTTAAAAAGCTGATGATGAAAATCAGAAAAAAGAACATCTGAACACTTAGCTGAACTCGTATGCTAAAAGTTATTAATTACCACACATAAAAAAACATAGCGGTTTATTTTACATTTGCGGAATATTCTTCAAACACTTTTTCTCCGAACTGTTTCAATGGACAATTCACTTATTCTGGTATAAAACTACCAGACGCTGGCTATAATGTCACCGCGAGAAAGAATAAAATGCCTTATGTTTATTTGACACACCTTACTGAATGCGATTTTTTACAAACATCACCTCATCCCTACAGTTACGCAGAATGACGGCAATTAGCGCAAACTGAAACAAAAGGAAATCTAATTCTCGCTGCATGATCTGCAGACAATCTTGACAACTGTGAACTTGAGAGAGAATTGACAGGGACGAACAAGTGGTAATAAATAATAATAATAATAATAAAAACTACACAAACGTAGATGAAATTTAGGACGAAGAAGATCAAAACTGTTTGTCTAGCGTAGGCTGTTTATCCTGGTCATCTGACAGACCCACAGACGAGACTAGTACATGTCGTGTTTGTCCACATTGGTCATCTGACAGAGCCACAGACGAGACTAGTACATGTCGTGTTTGTCCACATTGGTCATCTGACAGAGCCACAGACGAGACTAGTACATGTCGTGTTTGTCCACATTGGTCATCTGACAGAGCCACAGACGAGATTAGCCCATGTCGTGTTTGTCCACATTGGTCATCTGACAGAGCCACAGACGAGACTAGTCCATGTCTTGTTTGTCCACATTGGTCATCTGACAAACCCACAGACGAGACTAGTCCATGTCGTGTTAATCCACATTGGTCACCTGACAAACCCACAGACGAGACTAGTCCATGTCGTGTTTGTCCACATTGGTCATCTGACAGAGCCACAGACGAGAATAGTCCATGTCGTGTTTGTCCACATTGGTAGATAGATAGATAGATAGATAGATAGATAGATAGATAGATAGATAGATAGATAGATAGATAGATAGATAGATAGATAGATAGATAGATAGATAGATAGATAGATAGATAGATAGATAGATAGATAGATAGATAGATAGATAGATAGATAGATTAGATTAGATTAGATTAGATTAGATTAGATTAGATTAGATTAGATAGATAGATAGATAGATAGATAGATAGATAGATAGATAGATAGATAGATAGATAGATAGATAGATAGATAGATAGATAGATAGATAGATAGATAGATAGATAGATAGATAGATAGATAGATAGATAGATAGATTAGACAGACAGACAGACAGACAGACACACAGACAGACAGACAGACAGACAGACAGACAGACAGACAGACAGACAGACAGACAGACAGACAGACATCTGCATTCTGACAGAGCCACAGACGAGAATAGTCCATGTCGTGTTTGTCT
>CAJHNH020001068.1:64296-91796 GCA_905116865.2 Candidula unifasciata | reverse complement strand
TCCCCCTGCCCCTCTCCCCCATTTGGTCTTTGTATGGACGCTTCAGGAGATTCCGTAGCCAATGTTCAATAAAACAGCGGGTGGAGCAGTGTTTTGACTTCATAGACGACCTGTCTGAATGGCAAGTGAGGATTAGTAGCATGGCTCTGGGTCTAGGCAATTGACTAACTTAATCTAGGATGGGGAAGGTTAGATGTTTAGGGTTTTCGCTTTCGATGTACACTTATTTGTGGGCAACAGTTATAGCTAACGCAGTCTTATGTGTTGGTTACAGCTATATCTAACACAGTCTTATCTATAGGCTACAGCTATAGCTAACACAATCTTATCTGTGGGCTACAGCTATATGTAACGCAATCTTATCTGTGGTTACAGCTATAGCTAACGGAATCTTTTTTGTTGGTTACAGCTATAGCTAACGCAATCTTATATGTGGTTACAGCTATAGCTAACACAGTCTTATTTGTGTGCTACAGCTAAAGCTAACGCAGTCTTATTTGTGGGCTATATCTAACGCAATTTTCTTGTAGGCTATAGCTAACGCAGTTATATTTGTGGCCTACAGCGTTAGCTAACGCAATTTTATTTGTTGGCTACAGCTATAACTAACGCAATCTTATCTGTGGGTTACAGCTATAGCTAACACAATCTCTTTTGTTGGTTACAGCTATAGCTAACGCTATCTTATCTGTGGTTACAGCTATAGCTAACGCAGTCTTATTTGTGGGCTACAGCTATACCTAACGCAATCTTATCTGTGGGTTACAGCTATAGTTAACGCAATCTCTTTTGTTGGTTACAGCTATAGCTAACGCAATCTTATCTGTGGTTACAGCTATAGCTAACGCAGTCTTATTTGTGGGCTACAGCTAAAGTTAACGGAGTCTTATTTGTGGGCTATAGCTAAAGTTAATGCAGTCTTATTTGTAGGCTATAGCTAACGCAATCTTATTTGTGGGCTACAGCTTTAGCTAACGCAATCTTATTTGTGGGCTATAGCTAACGCAATCTTATTTGTGGGCTATAGCTAACGCAATCTTATTTGTGGGCTACAGCTTTAGCTAACGCAATCTTATTTGTGGGCTATAGCTAACGCAATCTTATTTGTGGGCTACAGCTTTAGCCAACGCAATCTTATTTGTGGGCTACAGCTTTAGCTAACGCAATCTTATTTGTGGGCTATGGCTAACGCAATCTTATTTGTAGGCTATAGCTAACGCAATCTTATTTGTGGGCTATGGCTAACGCAATCTTATTTGTAGGCTATAGCTAACGCAATCTTATTTGTGGGCTATGGCTAACGCAATCTTATTTGTAGGCTACAGCTTTAGCTAACGCAATCTTTTTTGTGGGCTACAGCTTTAGCTAACGCAATCTTATTTGTGGGCTATAGCTAACGCAATCTTATTTGTGGGCTATAGCTAACGCAATCTTATTTGTGGGCTATGGCTAACGCAATCTTATTTGTAGGGTAACGGCTTTAGCTAACGCAATCTTATTTGTGGGCTACAGCTAAAGCTAACGCAATCTTATTTTTGGGCTATGGCTAACGCAATCTTATTTGTGGGCTACTGCTAAAGCTAACGCAGTTTCATTTGTGGGCTACAGCTTTAGCTAAAGCAATCTTATTTGGGTCAGCCTGCTTCTATATATGAATGCATTTATGTGCCGCGCGCGCAGACATTCGTAATGTGCGGGTAGGCGTGTGTATGGCAGGTGTATATTTGAATGTATGTGTGTCTGTGTGTAAATATATACATACAAACACACAGACACATATGTGTGTGTGTGTGTTTTTTTTGTGTGGGTGGTGTTTCTCCCCATCGCATTTAATTGAGAATTAACTAATTAAGTGATGTAGGTTGGCTACGGTACACCAGTAGCGCGAGAATGCCTTTTTATAGGAAGTCGGCAGTCCGAAATCCAAGTTCAATGTGCTTTCTTCGTGCCAAAGAACTGCATGGCTGTTAGGTCAGCAGTCGATAACGAAGGCAGTCAGGTTGTTGAAAGGATGGATGGGTGTAATGTCCTTGTAAATAAATTATATTCAACCGCGGATGGGGAAAACAATTGACTAACTTAATATAGGATGGGTTGATAGTCATGTAGATTTGTAGATTTGTTAATTGTCTGATTGATATATATGTAAATATAACAGATATGTCGATGGTCTTGTAGATAAAATGTAAATTTGTAGGCACTTTGATTGCCTAGTTGATGTACAGTAGGTCTCTCCAGACCACTCTCTCCAGACCACTATCTCCAGACCACTCTCTCCAGACAACTCTCTCCAGACCACTCTCTCCAGACCACTCTCTCCAGACCACTCTCTCCAGACCACTCTCTCCAGACCACTCTCTCCAGACCACTCTCTCCAGACCACTCTCTCCAGACCACTCTCTCCAGACCACTCTCTCCAGACCACTATGGAGCTTGAAATGTCCAAAACGTCAGCTTTCAGGAGAGGATGCTGTTTAACCTGCCTGACCTGGGAGAATTCACTTTCAGATCTTTTAGATTCATTTTTCGGTTTCCGTTTTGAGTTTCTGTGGATAGATAAAGTGGTAGTCTCCACTCTATCATTGTAAACATTCCAACCCCTCAATGTAAACACCAAACTCTCTCATTGTATACCTGCCTGCTCTCTAAATATAAACATCCCACTCTATCATTGTAAACATCCCACTCTACCCTTCTAAACATCTAACTCTCTCATTGCGGACATCTTATTCTATCATTGTAAACATCCCAGCTATCTCATTGTAAACATTGCTCTCTATATCATTGTAAACATTTCACTTTATCATTATAAACATTCAACTCACTGTCTCATTGTTAACATTGCATTCAAGCAACAGACACAGTTTACTGGGCAACGCTGGGACAGATATGTTCAAAGAAGAATAAACAAGCAAGAAGAGCAATAACGCTAAGTTTATGGAGAGCTGTGATGTTTACAATGATAGAGTGGGATGTTAACAATGAGAAATAGGGAGTTTACAATAGGAGAACTGTAATGTTTACAGTGAGGGAGTGGGATGTTTACAATGACACAGTTGGATGTTTACAATGACACAGTGGGATGTTTACAGTGAGGGAGTGGGATGTTTACAATGACACAGTTGGATGTTTACAGTGAGGGAGTGGGATGTTTACAATGAGGAAGTTTGATGTTTACAATGAGGGAGTTGGATGTTTACAATGAGGGAGTTGGATGTTTACAATGAGGGAGTTGGATGTTTACAATGAGAGAGTTGGATGTTTACAACGAGTGAGTTGGAAGTTTACAATGACACAGTTGGATGTTTACAATGACACAGTTGGATGTTTACAGTGAGGGCGTGGGATGTTTACAATGAGGAAGTTTGATGTTTACAATGAGGGAGTTGGATGTTTACAATGAGGGAGTTGCATGTTTACAATGAGGGAGTTGGATGTTTACAATGAGAGAGTTGGATGTTTACAACGAGTGAGTTGGAAGTTTACAATGAGAGAGTTGGATGTTTACAATGAGAGAGATGGAGGTTTACAATGAGGGAGCTGGATGTTTACAATGAGGGAGTTGGATGTGTGTAGTGAGAGAGTGGGGTGTGACAACATACTGACACAAAAGTGGGCACAGAGGGCATAAGGGCACACAATACAGCGAGAACATTGACTTCTAGCCAACATGTCCCTAACAAGTTCTGAAGACCATCCCCGCCAAAAATTGAATGGAGTGTCCCTAAGGGACACCAGAAACGATCTCCCACTGGGGGCCTGTATTGTCCTAGTCTTCTCTGAGTGTCTGGAGAGCTCATTAAGGCGGTAGTTGAGGCTTAATGAGGGCTTTAGAGTTGGACATCAATGAAACACCCGAGGCTTTGAGTATAACAAGGCACATATATAACGTGAGGAGGACAGATAGGCAGACAGACGTATAGACAGAAAGATTGTTCAATCGATAGATCGATTGATAGATATATAGATAGATAGATGGTTGGATAGCTAGATAGACAGGTAGGCGGGTAGAAAAATAGACATATCGATAGATAGATAGATAGATAGATAGATAGATAGATAGATAGATAGATAGATAGATAGATAGATAGATAGATAGATAGATAGATAGATAGATAGATAGATAGATAGATAGATAGATAGATAGATAGATAGATAGATAGATAGATAGATAAACGGATAGAGGGACTATAAAGGGACACAATCACAGTTGTGTAAGTTAAGAAGGGAGATAACATTGTATGCACAAAATGTGTAAACAGGTAGAGAAGCTTATTTGTTGATTGAATCGCTGTGGTCTGGTAGAATGGACCAGCTTAGGTTCTCTCATGTTCCAACGTCTTCCAGTATAAGAACATTGCCGTTAAGTCTAAAATAATCAAGGGGATGGGAATGGAAATGCTGCCTTTAGCGTTGTCGGACATCCTGTAATGAATTCGCTTTCTTACTTCTCCGCCAACTGCATGTGGATTGTTTCAGAAATGGCAGTTTTAAACCCGTCTAAGGCCTTATTAAAGACTTCACGCCACGGTGAGAGGCTGCTGTTGCTTCCTTGTCTGTGTATGCTTTCATAAGATCAGTTAATCAATCAATCAATTAGTCAGTCAGGTGCCGTCTCCAGATTGAAGGTTGGCTGCAATGAATTGTCAGCACCATGTCTGTCGCTTTGGATTAATGCTCTTCCAGACTGCTTCCCCTCCCCCCTTCTCCCCTTTCCATCTCTTTGTCTTGTCCTTTTCTTGTATTAACTGATCTTTTACTGGCCCGCAATCATCTTGATTCTTCACCATGATTTCCACGAGAGTCTGGCTTTTAAAAAGTCTGGAATATTTGATATAATTAACTTTATTTGTTGTAAAAACTCTGTTGTCCTTTCAAGCCTTTCTAGAACCATGACATTTGATTCTTGTGGTTCCTACTTAATACGATCCATTCTTTATCTTCAAGGTTTCAATTAAACTTTCGAATGACTGATTCTATATTAAAGGCCATTTTTTTAACATGGTTCATCTGTCGAGGCCTCTTGTATGTGCCAGTCCCGCTTTAAAGATGGCTTCTTAACAAGAATATCATAAGCGTTTAATTAGGGGTATTCTGGAATCGGACTCTTTTTTGGCCGAAAGGCGCAGATGTGGCAGCCTAGCGGTGAACCACAACACAACGTGCCACCCACCTTTTACTAAAGAATAAGCAGGATTTGATGATCGTGACAGGGCGTGGCCTAGTTGTGTAGAGGGTTGTGTTCTAATCGACACAATATTCACTGACTGACACGAGGGTCTGTTTATCTGACCGGACCTTTATTTTCTTGTTGTCTGATTGTGTTTATCGCTGTTTAAATGCTTATGTTCACGACTGATTATTTATATCTGCATTTGCTCGTTTATATCCCGACTTCGGCGATTGTCTATACCTCTAAATAATATTTTGTGTATGTGATTGATTGTTTTTATGTATGACTGATTGTTTATGTCCATGAATGATATTTATATCCTTTTTTGATTGTTTATATCATGTGTCTCTAGCTGTTTGTATCCTTGATTGATTGTTTGAATCCAAGAGTGATTGTTAGTAGCCTTGAATAATTGTGTCCTTGATCGATTGTCTGTAACCTTGAGTGATTGTTTGTATACTTAAATGATTGTTTGCATCCATAATTAATTGTCTGGATCATTGAGTGATTGTTTGTATATTTGGATGATGGTCTGTATCCTTGAATAATTGTCTGTATCATTGAATGATTGTTTGTATTCCTAAATGATTGTTTGTATTCCTAAATGATTGTTTGTATTCTTAAATGATTGTTTGTATCCAACATAAGGCATGCACATCTTGGCTTGTCTGATCATATACTTATTCAGTAGACTGTCTACGTGTGGTATTCAGTAGACTGTCTACGTGTAGTATTCAGTAGACTGTCTACGTGAGATATTCAGTAGATTGTCTACGTGTGGTATTCGGTAGACTATCTACGTGTGGTATTCAGTAGACTGTCTACGTGTGGTACTCAGTAGACTGTCTACGTGTGGTACTCAGTAGACTGTCGTGTGATATTCAGTAGACTGTCTACGTGTGGTATTCAGTAGACTGTCTACGTGTGGTATTCAGTAGACTGTCTACGTGCGATGTGCAATAGACTGTCTACGTGCGATGTGCAATAGACTGTCTACGTGCGATGTGCAGGTCAGTCATTCATTGAACGTCTCCGTTGTACAGTCCATTAATGGGAGCTGCCGTGGTGTAGTGTCTGAGCTCTCGCCTGTGGCTCTGAGGGACGTGGGTTCAGGTCCTCCCAGCTCGACCTAAACTTAAATGGGTACCAGATAAAGTCATGGGAAGTAAAGGCGACCGGAGTGATGTTGATCAATCGCCCGGCAAGTGCCGACTAGCCTTAATGTCTTATGCGCTTGAAGGCCTGTGAAAGGGTCCTTAACTCTAAAGTCCACATATAATAATTTAATGATAATGGTTGTAATAATAATAATGAAAAAGCTCCGGTGAACAGACTTCATGATTCTATATATCAGTTTAGTGTTCACCTCTGTTTGCGTGCAAATTGTAAAAATTTCACAAATATTTCCATCCGTTTTCTCTGCACTTTAAACAAAACAAGATGTCCACAAATAATTGCAGTGTTTACTATCGGCTGAGCACGTGTGTACCACATGACACGACAACGCCTCATTAGGATCTAATCCGAGATTCAACTTCGCACCATACACGAACGCTAACACGCTTCTCAAGAGAAAATCCGTTGCAGTGGTAAGCAATGACGACCTTGTCAAAAGCGGATCATAAACCCAATTATGGTAAACATGTTTCAACTATAAATTGATGCAAATCTACGGAACAATATTTACTTTCATCTTCGCGGAGCTTTACTGCAGTGCGCGTCAGCTGATGGACTGATGCAAGTTTCCGATGTTGTTAGATTAATGGGTGCTCCCAGTGCAGTTACGTCCGAACCACGTTTAGTTTCCCCACAAAGGAATTAAAAATAATTAATCTCAATTTCTTTTATTCGAATTAACTATAATCCGCAGTTTAAAACAATGTTTTTCCCTAATAAATTTACTGTCTTGGATATTTTGTAGATCTCTTTTTGCATCGAACAGAAAGAGACAAATACTCTTTTTTTGGATACGTAATGAGAAGACAGACATTGGAGAACATCGTGACAACTGGAAAGATCAGTGGAAAAGGGGATAGAGGCAAACCAAGAGAAATGATGCTGGATAGGCTGAAACGATGGCAAGGGGGGGGGGGCGGGGCAGGGATCATCAAGAGAGCTGTTACAGGCAACCAGGGATTATGATCTGTGGAGATGCATGAGAGCCTATGCCAGTTGGCGGGGCACAGGATGATGATGATCTCACTAGGCTCATCAAAATAGACTTACATAAATATATAACAAAGCGCAAACAAAAATTAAAATATTTCCACTGAAATACACAAATCACGTGGTGGGTATTCTCCAAATACACGTTTCCTCTCATTGTCCAGAGAACCATAATGTTTAACACGGCCAAACTATATCAGCTTTTAGGACAGGGTGCTGTTTATGAGCCAATTCTCCTTCAAGCCCTGCCAGATGTCGGTGTTTTTCGTAGTCTTGGTCCACGCTAGTTGTGGCTGTTGTTTACAGTTTTCAAGGATATATAATGTGGTAGTCGCCCGTTGCTTTCTACATCCACATCACTGACCATCTCAACCGTCACCAGTATTTAAGATGACCAGTGTAAATGAATACCATGTTCTGTGATGCTATTGATGATGACAGATAGTACCGCAGAGGTCTGCACTTATTTCAACTATTCGTGTGTACAACAAATTTACATAATCCTGACCAAGACAGAGGTGTCCTAAGCGGAAAATCGAACTTTGCCTTTCTACTGTCGTGCACGGGAATAACAGCGCCTGTTGGTACAACACCCCCACTCCACCACATTATCTTATTAGAAAATCATTTCACAGATGAACTACGTAAGTGACGAAGACGTCAATAATTTTATAAAAACTCCAAATGCATTAATGTTTTCCATCATTTTAAGCCAAACCGACAGTCAAGCGTCTGCATTAATTTTTTTAAAAACAATTTTATATTACATTTGTATTGTCTGTTTCAATCAGTTATTATTTTGTTCCCACTTTTCTCACAATTCTCATCTATGCCTTACTTCAAAAAGATCTCCGACGGATACTTATTATATGATTACAATCTATCTAATACACAAAAATAACACAACCTCGGCATTTTAAAAGGGTAATTCATTTTACTCAGTCATTACCTAATCGCTTTAACTCGGTCGTTTATTAATTTAATTCCCTGTGTGGTTTCTAGGGCCCTATTGTGTGGTTTACATGGCCCTATTGTGTGGTTTCTTGGGCCCTATTGTGTGGTTTACATGGCCCTATTGTGTGGTTTCCATGGCCCTATTGTGTGGTTTACATGGCCCTATTGTGTGGTTTCTGGGGCCCTATTGTGTGGTTTACATGGCCCTATTGTGTGGTTTACATGGCCCTATTGTGTGGTTTCTGGGGCCCTATTGTGTGGTTTACATGGCCCTATTGTGTGGTTTACATGGCCCTATTGTGTGGTTTACATGGCCCTATTGTGTGGTTTACATGGCCCTATTGTGTGGTTTACATGGCCCTATTGTGTGGTTTACATGGCCCTATTGTGTGGTTTCTGGGGCCCTATTGTGTGGTTTACATGGCCCTATTGTATGGTTTCTGGGGCCCTATTGTGTGGTTTCTGGGGCCCTATTGAGTGGTTTCCGGGGCCCTATTGTGTGGTTTCCGGGGCCCTATTGTGTGGTTTCTGGGGCCCTATTGTGTGGTTTCCGGGGCCCTATTGCGTGGTTTCTGGGGCCCTATTGTGTGGTTTACATGGCCCTATTGTGTGGTTTCTGGGGCCCTATTGTGTGGTTTCTGGGGCCCTATTGTGTGGTTTCTGGGGCCCTATTGTGTGGTTTCCGGGGCCCTATTGTGTGGTTTCTGGGGCCCTATTGTGTGGTTTCTGGGGCCCTATTGTGTGGTTTCTGGGGCCCTATTGTGTGGTTTCTGGGGCCCTATTGTGTGGTTTACATGGCCCTAGTGTGTGGTTTCTGGGGCCCTATTGTGTGGTTTACATGGCCCTATTGTGTGGTTTCTGGGGCCCTATTGTGTGGTTTCTGGGGCCCTATTGTGTGGTTTCTGGGGCCCTATTGTGTGGTTTCTGGGGCCCTATTGTGTGGTTTCTGGGGCCCTATTGTGTGGTTTCTGGGGCCCTATTGTGTGGTTTCTGGGGCCCTATTGTGTGGTTTCTGGGGCCCTATTGTGTGGTTTACATGGCCCTATTGTGTGGTTTACATGACCCTATTGTGTGGTTTACATGACCCTATTGTGTGGTTTACATGGCCCAATTGTGTGGTTTACATGGCCCTATTGTGTGGTTTACATGACCCTATTGTGTGGTTTCTGGGGCCCTATTGAGTGGTTTATGGGGCCCTATTGTGTGGTTTCCTGGGCCCTTTTGTGTGGTTTCTGGGGCCCTATTGGGTGGTTTATGGGGCCCTATTGTGTGGTTTCCTGGGCCCTATTGTGTGGTTTCCGGGGCCCTATTGCGTGGTTTCCGGGGCCCTATTGTGTGGTTTCCGGGGGGCCTATCTATTGTTTTCCGGGACCCTATTGTGTGGTTTCTGGGATTTCCGGGACCCTAATAAATGTTTTCCGGGGCCCTATTGTGTAGTTTCCGGGGCCCTATTGTGGAGGGGGGGGGGGTGTGGATAAGAATAATCTCGTTGCCTTCATAACAAGCATGTTGTTAGTCTTTTCTCTTGGGTTTAGCGCGGCGTGTATGGCACAGGTCATAGCTCTCCATGCCTGGCTGTTCGTCGCTTCGTCTTGAATGTTTGTTCAGCATTTCTTCTAAGATGTTGTCATCATCAACAGCTTTGTTGTCTCTCAATTTTTTTTTTAAATGGCCGATTTCATCTCTTCCATTGTGAAAGTCTCACAGGAAGCATCTAGTGGGGGCATGGTAATTTATTCATCCAGATTAGGAACAATCTTCATCCAGATTAGGAACAATCTTCATCCAGATTAGGAACAATCTTCATCCAGATTAGGAACAATCTTCATCCAGATTAGGAACAATCTTCATCCAGATTAGGAACAATCTTCATCCAGATTAGGAACAATCTTCATCCAGATTAGGAACAATCTTCATCCAGATTAGGAACAATCTTCATCCAGATTAGGAACAATCTCAGGCTGTTTTCTGTATCTTATTAGGCGTTTCCTTCGTAGCCGGAGTGCTCTTCCTGAGAGGCAAGAAACCAACTGTCTGCGTACAAAAAGACCAGATCTGTAAAACGGGTAAGCACATAAAGCTCAACTTTTGGAACAGGACCAAAGCCCAGAGGCAGACAAACAACCAGAGCTTTCCAGCGGAGTTTATACGTGGTGAACGTCAAGAAGAAGAAGAAACAGAATAAGAAGAAAAAGGAGAGGAAGAAGAAGAAGAAGAAAAAAGAAGAAAAAGAAGGCCCTAAACAACTCTAGCAGATGACAGCCTTGGTCATTGGCTGGCTGACTGCCATGTGTAGGTTCATCATACTCCTCACCTGGTGACTTATGTCGCAGCAAAGGGTTCGCAGTATCTCTGGTCAAATGGGTCGCAGTATCTCTGGTCAAAGGGATCGCAGTATCTCTGGTCAAGGGGGTCGCAGTATCTCTGGTCAAAGGGGTCGCAGTATCTCTGGTCAAAGGGGTCGCAGTATCTCTGGTCAAAGGGATCGCAGTATCTCGGGCCAAAGGGATCGCAGTATCTCTGGTCAAATGGGTCGCAGTATCTCTGGTCAAAGGGGTCGCAGTATCTCTGGTCAAAGGGATCGCAGTATCTCTGGTCAAAGAGGTTTTCCATTGCCTGCCAAACCTGGTTTTGTTGTTGAAGAGCTACTTGGAACTTTCGGTTCTGCAGCCGTTGGACACTGGAAACAGCAGATTGATCATCACAGTCTGGTGAGAATGAAGCTGCGAGGAGTGAAGAGGGATTGTGGCCGATACTTGGCACTCAGAGGAAAGTCGAGACGGACAAATAAACAAACTACTACTCGTACCTTTTGGTATTGCAACTCTGCATTGGCTGCTGAAGATGGGGACGGAGAGCTTAGGGGAATGACCCAAGTGCTGTTATGTCGGTTCGTGAAACAAATCAAATCACTTTGTGTCTGTTTTCCCATTTCTTGGATGCCTGATTTCTCAAGACTGCGTGTCTCTTTCCCATTTCTTTGTGTTTTATTTTCAATTTGTGTGTCTTATTTTCCCTTCATTTGTGTGGTTTCCCCTTCCTTTGTGTGGTTTCCCTTTCCTTTGTGTGGTTTCCCCTTCCTTTGTGTCTGGTTTCCCCTTACTTTGTGTCTGGTTTTCCCTTCCTTTGTGTCTGGTTTCCCCTTCATTTGTGTCTGGTTTCCCCTTCCTTTGTGTCTGGTTTCCACTTCCTTTGTGTGGTTTCCCCTTCCTTTGTGTCTGGTTTCCCCTTCCTTTGTGTCTGGTTTCCCCTTCCTTTGTGTCTGGTTTCCCCTTCATTTGTGTCTGGTTTCCCCTTCCTTTGTGTCTGGTTTCCACTTCCTTTGTGTGGTTTCCCCTTCCTTTGTGTCTGGTTTCCCCTTCCTTTTGTCTGGTTTTCCCTTCCTTTGTGTCTGGTTTCCCCTTCCTTTGTGTCTGGTTTCCCCTTCCTTTGTGTCTGGTTTTCCCTTCCTTTGTGTGGTTTCCCCTTCATTTGTGTCTGGTTTCCCCTTCATTTGTGTCTGGTTTCCCCTTCTTTTTGTCTGGTTTCCCCTTCCTTTGTGTCTGGTTTCCCCTTCATTTGTGTCTGGTTTCCCCTTCCTTTGTGTCTGGTTTCCTCTTCCTTTGTGTGGTTTCCCCTTCCTTTGTGTCTGGTTTCCCCTTCCTTTGTGTCTGGTTTCCCAAAAATGGTGGCAGGGACTGGGCTGATGGCACAGAAAACATTTGGGGGTGGGGGGGGGGGAACGGGGGGCTCAGCTCGCAGGCTCTCTTGCTCCTGAGTGGTAGTAACATCAAACAGTGTGCTAGCCTCCCAGGTTCACATCCTACAATACACTGGTAATCTGGTAATCTTAGTTTCAGCTTCATAGCACCAAATAGTTGCTCCGCTCCTGTGCCAACGAAAAACACACATAATTTTTTATCACAGTCCCTTGTGGAAAGATTGACAGACGGCTGTCTCAGCATATGCACTAGCATACACACGCATTAAATGCATACGGTAGCCATCAGAAGTGCTAACACAAACAGTCCGACATTAGAAATGCAGCTCATCATGGATGGTAGCAGAAGTCACCAACAAATCAGTAGTTGCACACGCGATCAATTTTAATCACATATTGGCACCACCAATATTGCGACAACAGGCGTCGCGCCATTTTCTGAATCTACAATTCAAACCACCACGTTAGTCACAGTCGAAAAACATTCAAAATGAAATGCGCAGCTCACAGTGTAACGCCATGCACCCAACTCAGAAGCTGGGTGACGAAACTATATACTTTCAGTCTACAAATAGAGCAAAAATGCAACGGCCACAGTCTGGCCTACAATACACAGAGGAGCTACAATTACAGAACTAATTAGGACTACTTCAAAAAAAAAAAAAAAAAAAAACACATACACAGAACAAGTGAAGTGTGAACAACAGAGCAAAGAGAACAGCCAGTGAAGTCTGAACAACAGAGCAAAGAGTACAGCCAGTGAGGTCTGAACAATAGAGCAAAGAGAACAGCCAGTGAAGTCTGAACAATAGAGCAAAGAGAACAGCCAGTGAAGTCTGAACAACAGAGCAAATAGTACAGCCAGTGAAGTCTGAACAACAGAGCAAAGAGTACAGCCAGTGAAGTCTGAACAATAGAGCAAAGAGAACAGCCAGTGAAGTCTGAACAACAGAGCAAAGAGAACAGCCAGTGGTCTGAACAATAGAGCAAAGAGAACAGCCAGAGAGGTCTAAACAACAGAGCAAAGAGAACAGCCAGTGAAGTCTGAACAACAGAGCAAAAAAAAAAAAAAAAAAAAAAACAGCCAGTGAAGTCTGACAACAGAGCAAAGAGAACAGCCAGTGAAGTCTGAACAACAGAGCAAAGAGAACAGCCAGTGAAGTCTGAACAACAGAGCAAAGAGTACAGCCAGTGAGGTGTGAACAACGGAGCAAAGATTACAGCCAGTGAGGTGTGAACAACAGAGCAAAGAGTACAGCCAGTGAGGTGTGAACAACAGAGCAAAGATTACAGCCAGTGAGGTGTGAACAACAGAGCAAAGAGTACAGCCAGAGAGGTGTGAACAACAGAGCAAAGAGAACAGCCAGTGAGGTGTGAACAACAGAGCAAAGAGTACAGCCAGTGAGGTGTGAACAACAGAGCAAAGAGTACAGCCAGTGATGTGTGAACAACAGAGCAAAGATTACAGCCAGTCAGGTGTGAACAACAGAGCAAAGAGTACAGCCAGAGAGGTGTGAACAACAGAGCAAAGAGAACAGCCAGTGAGGTGTGAACAACAGAGCAAAGAGTACAGCCAGTGAGGTGTGAACAACAGAGAAAAGAGTACAGCCAGTGAGGTGTGAACAACAGAGCAAAGAGTAAAGCCAGTGAAGTGTGAACAACAGAGCAAAGAGAACAGCCAGTGAAGTCTGAACAACAGAGCAAAGAGAACAGCCAGTGAAGTCTGAACAATAGAGCAAAGAGAACAGCCAGTGAGGTGTGAACAACAGAGCAAAGAGAACAACCAGTGAAGTCTAAACAACAGAGCAAAGAGAACAGCCAGTGAAGTCTGAACAACAGAGCAAAAAGAACAGCCAGTGAAGTGTGAACAACAGAGCAAATAGAACAGCCAGTGAAGTCTGAACAACAGAGCAAAGAGTACAGCCAGTGAAGTGTGAAGAACACAACAAAGAGAACAGCCAGTGAGGTGTGAACAACAGAGCAAAGAGTACAGCCAGTGAGGTGTGAACAACACAGCAAAGAGAACAGCCAGTGAGGTGTGAACAACACAGCAAAGAGAACAGCCAGTGAGGTGTGAACAACAGAGCAAAGAGCACAGCCAGTGTGGTGTGAACAACAGAGTAAAGAGTACAGCCAGTGAAGCATGAACAACAGAGCAAAGAGTACAGCCAGTGAGGTGTGAACAACAGAGCAAAGAGAACAGCCAGTGAGGTGTGAACAACAGAGCAAAGAGAACAGCCAGTGAGGTGTGAACAACAGAGCAAAGAGTACAGCCAGTGAGGTGTGAACAGCACAGCAAAGAGAACAGCCAGTGAGTTGTGAACAGCACAGCGAAGAGTACAGCCAGTGAGGTGTGAACAGCACAGCAAAGAGTACAGCCAGTGAGGTGTGAACAGCACAGCAAAGAGAACAGCCAGTGAGATGTGAACAGCACAGCAAAGAGTACAGCCAGTGAGGTGTGAACAGCACAGCAAAGAGTACAGCCAGTGAGGTGTGAACAGCACAGCAAAGAGAACAGCCAGTGAGGTGTGAACAGCACAGCAAAGAGAACAGCCAGTGAGGTGTGAACAGGACAGCAAAGAGAACATTGTATATGGAGATGATGACCAAGAAAACAAAACTAAAAATTAAAAGATGAATAATGTAAAATGAAAGAAAAAAAAAATAATAATGATTACTGTAGATTATCGATTACTCCATGCGAGCATTCACGCGATTATCTCCCCCTAAACAGACAAGAGCTGATACAACAACGAGTTCTGGAACCGGCCAAAACATGAAATATTTTCAATTAAAATAAAAACACAACCAGAGAGATTTCATTCTCAAAGCAAAACAAATTGTTTATTTGATGGAACTGTCTATGGCATTGTGGCCAAATGTGTAGCATTCACACCGGTTCCCACGCTCAGGAGTTGTTCAGAGAGAGGTTTTCTTTGTGGGTAGGGTTTTGTAATCCGGACACCGTCACTGTGAATTGTGTGTTAATGCAAGCTGAATATAAGCTTTAATTCACTTCTCAAACCACTTAGGAGGTGCAAGACAAATACATCATACTATGACAATGGCCTTCAACCGTGTACAGCGAGGCAAAACAAGAAAATGTCAGGTTTTATGTAAACTATATATTTCTGGATGCCTCAGAGACAGATGTTACAGAAGAATGCCTGCAAGCTCTCGGACAGCCACAAATAATAAACTAGATGGGTTGAAAGAGGCGACTACACAAAAACAACTTATCACACACGTCAGAGGAAGACAGTCATTTTTGTTGGCGATGTTATGAGAAGATGAAAACTGCAAAATGTGACAACTGGACAGAATTGTGGAAAGAAGTACAGAGGAAGACAGTCATTTTTGTTGGCGATGTTATGAGAAGATGAAAACTGCAAAATGTGACAACTGGACAGAATTGTGGAAAGAAGTACAGAGGAAGACAGTCATTTTTGTTGGCGATGTTATGAGAAGATGAAAACTGCAAAATGTGACAACTGGACAGAATTGTGGAAAGAAGTACAGAGGAAGACAGTCATTTTTGTTGGCGATGTTATGAGAAGATGAAAACTGCAAAATGTGACAACTGGACAGAATTGTGGAAAGAAGTACAGAGGAAGACAAAGTAGAAAGATTCTCCTTGTATCACTGCGTAGAAGAGTGACCGCACATATGTTGACAAATGGTCGCAGGTTCTCAGGAGGCATGATCGCCCATGCGTCGAGAAGACACTTGATAATGATACTTACACTATTCATAGGGTAGATAAATCAGTGATCAGTGTTTTAAAAGAGACATCCTAGATTTGCATTTGTAGAAGTTGACTAGATGTGCTTAGGTATGAAAACTGTTGTTTGCCACAATCGTTGAAAAGACCGATCAATGTTGTGTTTCCTTGACAATCAGTCAGCTAGCATAACCTTTACACAACGTCGCTCTCTTTACAGTCCGCTTAAAACTCTTCCTCTCTTTCTCTCTCTAGTCAATCCCCAGCCATGTATGCTTTCACAGCCATTACATCTTCACTGTCGTGTATCCACATTGGCGAAAGTCCACCTTTGCCTCGTTTTCCGGAAGTTGACCCTCCAAGGCCTTTGATATGTCCGAAATACCCCAGTTTTCAACAGAGGATGTTGTTTGCGAGGATGTTGTTTGCTAGCCAGTTCTCGTTTATGTACAGGTCAGGCAGAACGTCGACGTTTTTCTTCTTCTTGATTCACTTTATTCTAAGAATCTTTCCTGAGTGATAAGGTGTATTATCTTCACAACACTCCGGACACATACATAGGTGGTTAGATTCCCCACTCAACATATTCATCAGCGCGGCGCGGTTAATAGTGCCAGACGTATGTTGGTTAACAAGACTTTGTGTGCGTCAGTGTGCTTCTCATGCCTGGCTGAGCCGATCTTTACTCCCAATTCTCGTATTATTAGAAGTGATGTTGACACATTGCTTCCAAAATCATCGGAACGTCCTATCTCTCTAAGGACGTTAACACTGTCTGCATGATCCAGCCATCTTCAATTAACGAGGCAGCTGCCAGTCTATCAGCTCTTTCATTAACAACAACACCTGCATTTCTGGGACAAATATGAAGGTAACTGCACACACAGGAGAGTTTTGTAATGACTCAATCCACTGTCTGCGTACTCAGCCTGCCTCGACCCGCCTGATCATGTTCAAAGAATCACTCAGCAAACACACAGTAATAGTTCTGTGATTATAGCCACATGAAAGCTTGTGTAACCGCCATCACCTCCAGCGTCATGCTGCTGGTGGTCATGGAGAAGGCACAACTGGCTTCTTGAAGTGTTCTGCCTGAAGACCGAGCTGTAAATGTCTATGCACTCTTTTGTCCTCGTATAACGGACCCATCTTTGAAAATTACCATATCTGTCTCATCTGATTAGGAACAGTGTTTGTCTCTCGCTCATATCTTTTCACGGAATCCCTCGCAGCGTCAGGACAGGAAGAGAACTCGGGAACGAGCCTTTCTGGTTGTTTCGTGAATAGTACTTTTCAGTGTCTCTGATATTTCTGCTGTCCGTCTTTTGTGTGGTTTATCTTTAGCTCTGTATCTGTCTTACACTGCTCACTGTTGTGCCCGCCGGTTTGTTACCAGTCTTGTTGCATGGCCAAACCATTTGATCTGTTGTCTGCAATTCAGTATTGGTTCTGTGCCGACTCTCTTCCTGATGTAATCTTTCGCCAGTCTATCTAACCTTGTTACACTTAGCATAATACGTAAACATTTCATTACTGCAATGAATATTTGACTTCTGTCTTCTGAAGATTAGTTGCGTATCCTTTACAGGAGTCCAGTAGTTTGCCATTGCTTTCTGGACAGTCAGTTTTCTTGATGCCACTGTCGAAACCAACGCAAGGCGCATGGCCCGCAGCTGGGATCGAACCCGGCATCCCGGCATTAGTCTTCTCAAGACAGTGTCTAAAAACAGTAATTATGGTAAATAAATGATAGCAGGGGTATTAAGATGCTGATTATGGGCGGGCTTGGCTGGCTAAGAGATGTTTACTGCAGATGAAGATACTCTGCGCCATGGTAACCAGGTGAACAATAACACAATTATGTTCGTCTCCGTGTGATAAAGATACGTTGCGAACATGCCTTGTTATGCCGGAGTGCCGGGTTCGATCCCAGCCTCAGACAATTTGTCTTGCGTTGGTTTCGACAATGGTACTGAGAGCTGGCCGTTGAGGAAGCAATGATATACTATTCAAAGTAAAGTTTGCCTTAAAAAACAAACACAATAGCCAGAACATATTTTTATTGGTTCTGCAACGTCATGTCAAGGATACGCCACTAATTCACCAGCAAGGTAGATGAGTTGAGTTAAGCCTGACATCACAGCACTCCGTCCCCATCTTCAGCAGCCAGTGCCGACTTCTAGCTCCGGTGCCAGTTGCAGGCTGCTTGTGTGTCCGTCTTGCCGTTATCCTGAGTCTAGAGCGTCACCCTGGCCACCCACCGCTGCACCGTTGTCGTCACACTATCATGGCCTCTGTGTAACTCCTAACTGTTCATTCGCTTTCAAACGGCTTTGACAAGATCTAGCTGTGCGAGATTGTACAAGAAACGATCAGAAACGTCTCTCATTTCGCAGGACGGTGTGCAAGATAGATGACATACATACACCACGGGTGAGAGATAGTGCTACCAACCAGTCGTCACATGAGTTCGGTCCCTTTATTTCAGCCTGGTACCAATGTTTGACTCACCAACACCTTCCCCTATCAGCTGATCACATGAAGTCATTTTCTCCAAGTTTTCTTCTGACCCATAAATGTGCACATTTCCTCCACATAGTTGACATCTACCTACCTATCTGGAAAAAAAATCCAACCAAGAAAACAACCAGCCAAAGAAAAAAACCAACCAACCAAACAACCAGTCAACCAACCAAACAACCAGTCAACCAACCAAACAACCAGTCAACCAACCAAACAGCCAGTCAACCAACCAAACAACCAGTCAACCAACCAAACAACCAGTCAACCAACCAAACGACCAGACAACCAACCAAACGACCAGTCAACCAACCAAACAACCAGTCAACCAACCAAACGACCAGTCAACCAACCAAACAACCAGTCAACCAACCAAACGACCAGTCAACCAACCAAACGACCAGTCAACCAACCAAACGACCAGTCAACCAACCAAACGACCAGTCAACCAACCAAACAACCAGTCAACCAACCAAACAACCAGTCAACCAACCAAACGACCAGTCAACCAACCAAACGACCAGTCAACCAACCAAACAACCAGTCAACCAACCAAACAACCAGTCAACCACCAAACCAACCAGTCAACCAACCAAACGACCAGTCACCAACCAAACAACCAGTCAACCAACCAAACGACCAGCTATGTTGTGATCAGTGGAAATTTATGTGCAAACATAGACAGAGGAAGACAACGAAAGAAGAATCTTGACAGCCTTTTGTAATAGCATAGAGGGGTGTCAGCACAACAGCTGATAGGTGCTGTTGAAGATCGCGAATTGTGGAGAGGCATGATCGCCCACAACAGCTGATAGGTGCTGTTGAAGATCGCGGATTATGGAGAGGCATGATCGTCCACACCAGCTGATAGGTGCTGTTAAAGATCGCGGATTGTGGAGAGGCATGATCGCCCACAACAGCTGATAGGTGCTGTTAAAGATCGCGGATTGTGGAGAGGCATGATCGTCCACACCAGCTGATAGGTGCTGTTAAAGATCGCGGATTGTGGAGAGGCATGATCGCCCACAACAGCTGATAGGTGCTGTTGAAGATCGCGGGTCGTGGAGAGACATGATCGCCCACACCAGCTGATAGATGCTGTTATAGATCGCGGATTGTGGAGAGGCACAACAGTCCCCAAGAGACTGTACGCTTTTAATATTGTCAACAAACTCTAGCTAGCGTTTCGTGGATTGACCTTGAATGGTTCATGTGTACGAATTGTTTCAGATCTCATTTATGAGGCGCAATCACCCATTGACTTCAGTCGTCTTATAGTATCTTATTTCATTTAGATATTTTCTGAAACGAATCCATCACGTGAAATCAGCTAATTGTAATTGTAACGGTCTATTCACGATAAGCTAAAAAAATTGTGTTTGTACATCTAAACTGAACCTTAAATTATTCTATATGTATGCAGAAGAATCTGAAATACTTCCGGAATTCCTGAATGACAACCCTCCCTGAGGGAATTCGATCCCTGAAGAAACACGACACGGGGACACGCACGATATTGTTTGCTTGACGACACAGGCACACGTCGCTCGATAAAACAAACATTTTTTTTTTTAACACAGCGAGAATGGTATTGGGTTTGGTTCTTTAAATTCCCATTGTCCCTGTGCTGGGGACATTGTCGATAATTTGGCCAATCTTGCACAGCCGGGACAATTTTTTTTTTTCTATGGTTGGATTTAGTGCTTGGAAAAAGTACGGGTTTTCGCAAGTGGAATCAATAATCACTATTAATTATTAGGCTGTTTACTATTGATTGCTCGTTTTCTCGATTGTTCTTCTCCATAATTCTGTTTTTTACTGTCCTCCTGTTTTTGTTTGTAATTGTGTCGGTACTTTAATTAGGCTTGTGTTCTCTTGTGGATCTTATGAATGTTTTATGTGTAAGGAAAAATACAATGCTTTATGTACAGTTGTCCAGAATCGGAAGCTCGATAGGTAAAGTAAGTAAAGGACAGTTTCCACACCTTCATACCTACTGGGCATATAGGGTTAGACGGAGAGTTTATAGACATAATATTCTATGCGTGTCTATTGCCGCCTCTGTGTAAATGCTTGGTCACTGACTATCATCCACATCGCGTGGCCTTTGGCACCATGGACATGAAAACTCCTCTTTGTCGATTCCCATGTTCAGTGTATTGTTTATCTCTGTCATTATCAAACTCCTCTTTGACGATTCCCATGTTCAGTGTGTTGTTTATCTCTGTCATTATCACACTCCTCTTTGACGATTCTCATGTTCAGTGTGTTGTTTATCTCTGTCATTATCAAACTCCTCTTTGACGATTCTCATGTTCAGTGTGTTGTTTATCTCTGTCATCATCAAACTCCTCTTTGACGATTCCCATGTTCAGTGTGTTGTTTATCTCTGTCATCAAACTCCTCTTTGACGATTACCATGTTCAGTGTGTTATTTATCTCTGTCATCATCACACTCCTCTTTGACGATTCTCATGTCCAGTGTGTTGTTTATCTCTGTCATCATCAAACTCCTCTTTGACGATTCTCATGTTCAGTGTGTTGTTTATCTCTGTCATCAGTTTCCACACCTTCATACCTACTGGGCATATAGGGTTAGACGGAGAGTTTATAGACATAATATTCTATGCGTGTCTATTGCCGCCTCTGTGTAAATGCTTGGTCACTGACTATCATCCACATCGCGTGGCCTTTGGCACCATGGACATGAAAACTCCTCTTTGTCGATTCCCATGTTCAGTGTATTGTTTATCTCTGTCATTATCAAACTCCTCTTTGACGATTCCCATGTTCAGTGTGTTGTTTATCTCTGTCATTATCACACTCCTCTTTGACGATTCTCATGTTCAGTGTGTTGTTTATCTCTGTCATTATCAAACTCCTCTTTGACGATTCTCATGTTCAGTGTGTTGTTTATCTCTGTCATCATCAAACTCCTCTTTGACGATTCCCATGTTCAGTGTGTTGTTTATCTCTGTCATCAAACTCCTCTTTGACGATTACCATGTTCAGTGTGTTATTTATCTCTGTCATCATCACACTCCTCTTTGACGATTCTCATGTCCAGTGTGTTGTTTATCTCTGTCATCATTGACGATTCTCATGTTCAGTGTGTTGTTTATCTCTGTCATTATCAAACTCCTCTTTGACGATTCTCATGTTCAGTGTGTTGTTTATCACTGTCATCATCAAACTCCTCTTTGACGATTCTCATGTTCAGTGTGTTGTTTATCTCTGTCATCATCACACTCCTCTTTGACGATTCTCATGTTTAGTGTATTGTTTATCTCTGTCATCATCAAACTCCTCTTTGACGATTCTTATGTTCAGTGTGTTGTTAATCTCTGTCATCATCAAACTCCTCTTTGACGATTCCCATTTCCAGTGTGTTGTTTATCTCTGTCATCATATTCAGTGTGTTGTTTATCTCTGTCCTCATCAGTCAGCAAGCCCTTTACAGAACGTCGCTCTCTTTGCGGCACGCCTGAAGGTATCACTTTCCCAAGCCAATTCTCAAGCCTCACGTGCTTTCAATGCCAATGCATCTTCAATATCCTGTATCCATCTTCGCGGAGGTCGACCCCTGCCTCGCTTTCCACAAACTGCTCGCTCCATCACCGTCTCTTCCAAGCCACCATGAAGCTTGATGTGGCCAAAATACTTCAACTTTCAGGACAGGATGCTGTTTATGAGCCAGTTCTCCTTGATATTTAACTAATCTAGAATCTCAATGTTTTATATCTTTTTGATTCATGGTATTTGGAGACTTTGAAACATATTAATTCAAAAGCTGCAATCTTGTTCTTCAGTGATTGTGTGAGAGTCCGGGACGCACAACCGTAAGTTGCCACAGGAAACGTGCATGATCTTGATGTTTTTATTTCAGCTAATTTACAGGTGCTTTGCCATAGGTTCTTCATGCTGTTTAATCTCTGCATTGCTAATGCAAGTCTTCTTTGACTTCTTTCGAGCAGTCTCCACTGTTATTCACTAAAGAGCCCAAGTATTTGAAATCTGTAACATTTTCTATTTCACCACTTTCGATTGTGATATGTGGTTAGTTGGCTACAGCTGTCAGTAACTTGTGCATCTTACTGAAAATAATTTTAGCCATCCCTATTTTCTTCCAGAGTATTTACAAGCCAAACAACTATCTGCCAACAACCAATCCGAGAACCTCTGCGACAGGTCCAAGAAACACTGACTAGCATGCAAAACTCCCAGAATTTCCTATTATTTTCAGTGACATAAATGACCCCAGCAAATCTTAGAGACGTATATCTTTAATTTTTATTTTTTCTTATTTTCATTTTGAGTCGGACGAATTAATGAACCGTAATGTATTTGAGTGAATACAATTATGTTGCGCATGTGGAAATCCTTGCATTTGTAAACAACGGGAAACCACTTTGCATCAAGTAATGAACTGGGCTATATAAATGAATGATCATGAAATCATTATTTGCAAAATTTAAGCTGATTTAGTTGAAAAATTGGTGCATGTAAAACGAGCCAGACGACTTGATTGCCTTGTCATATTTCGGTACTGACAATATTTGATAAGTTCGCTGAGGCTGTTACGTAATATTTCAGTTATTTTCACAAGGAAGGAACCAACAGTTTGCTTACAAATAAGCCAGTTCTGTAAAACGGACTGCACGAAGTACCTAATTGCTAGAGCAAGACCAAAGTGTAGAAGTGGACGAACAACTAGAGCTTTCCGCTACAAGTTAAAGACGGATAACGATCAGACAAAAAATGTAACTTTTATATTATGATTATTATTACATCTATAATTATCCAATAACAGTATATGTTAGAAGAAATATCCCCACAAAGATGTGACCTGGTTAGCTTTGGATTTCGTTGATTGCTTTCAGTAGAAAATTTGATATCTGTCACCAGGGGAAATAACTCCTGATGCGGTTGTTACATAAGTGCCATTGATTTTGGCGCGATGTCGAAGATGGCCGGCGAAGCTATCAATCTTCATTAGGAGCCATTAGAACAATGTTGCAAGTTCTGTAAGTGTGTCGCAAACGTTACGTGATCGCTTTAACCTCACCCCGGTCACTTCCCACGTGGCGAATTGTCTGCTCTACAGGAACTATAAACAACCGATTCAATATTTCTTGGTGGCTGAAAGTTCGACATCCTACTGATCCGATAAACCACGATATGGATGTCAGTCCAAGAAGAACAGACCCCGTTCTCCTTTTAGAAACGTCACAATTATGGAAAGTTGCCTAAAGACGATATGCGTGTACGCTCTTAACTAGGGAAGTTGTCTAAAGACGATATGTGTGTACGTTCTTAACTATGGAAGTTGTCTAAAGACGATATGCGTGTACGTTCTTAACTATGGAAGTTGTCTAAAGACGATATGCGTGTACGTTCTTAACTATGGAAGTTGTCTATAGACGATATGTGTGTACGTTCTTAACTATGGAAGTTGTCTATAGACGATTTGCGTGTACGTTCTTAACTATGGAAGTTGTCTATAGACGATATGCGTGTACGTTCTTAACTATGGAAGTTGTCTATAGACGATATGCGTGTACGTTCTTAACTATGGAAGTTGTCTATAGACGATATGCGTGTACGTTCTTAACTATGGAAGTTGTCTATAGACGATATGCGTGTACGTTCTTAACTATGGAAGTTGTCTATAGACGATATGTGTGTACGTTCTTAACTATGGAAGTTGTCTATAGACGATATGTATGTACGTTCTTAACTATGGAAGTTGTCTATAGACGATATGTGTGTACGTTCTTAACTATGGAAGTTGTCTAAAGACGATATGTGTGTACGTTCTTAACTATGGAAGTTGTCTAAAGACGATATGTGTGTACGCTCTTAACTATGGAAGTTGTCTATAGACGATATGTGTGTACGCTCTTAACTATGAAAGTTGTCTATAGACGATATGTGTGTACGTTCTTAACTATGGAAGTTGTCTATAGACGATATGTGTGTACGTTCTTAACTATGGAAGTTGTCTAAAGACGATATGTGTGTACGTTCTTAACTATGGAAGTTGTCTATAGACGATATGTGTGTACGTTCTTAACTATGAAAGTTGTCTATAGACGATATGTGTGTACGTTCTTAACTATGGAAGTTGTCTATAGACGATATGTGTGTACGTTCTTAACTTGGGAAGTTGTCTTAAGAGGATATGTGCGCACGCTTTTAACTAGGGTCTGGTTTATACAATGGATCAACATCATGACACACAGGTAGTAACCCATAAGTGTTCCGTTCTACTTCTGAGCCTGGTTTTGAAGCAGCGAAGCGCAGTGCACGAACAACGTTGCACCGGCGAGGATCCTTAAATACTTTGAGTAGATTTTTAACCCAATTTAGCCAGGGCAGCGCCGTTAAGCGACTCTTTTCGATATTAAATTGCCAAGGGATTTTGAACGGGTGCAACACTAGACATGGATACACGATCTCCCAACCCAAAGACCAGGGGGAATTACTGAAAGTCAACGTGAAAAAATGCACAGCCTTCAACGGGACCTGAACCCAAGACCTCCAGCACTCGAGGCGGACACCATGCCTCGAGACCACACAGCCCTCTTCCTAACTAGGGAGGTTGTCTCAAGAGAATAAGCGTGTATGCTCTTAACGATGGAAGATGTCTCAAGAAAAGGAAGTGTAAACGCTCTTATCTAGGAAAGCTGTGCACGAAGCTAACTAGGGAAGTTGTCTCAAGAAAACAGGTGTATAAGCTCCTAACTAAAACTGATTGCTTGTCTCCTCCAGGCTTGTCTCCCCCTGTAGGGGCTACCGGACCAATGCCTCCTTAACATGGTTCTTTATGAATACCTACATCGTCAGTACACCTACGCCAGTCGTAAGCATGTGTGGTATGGACATCGAGAGAACGGACACAATGAAATACCTGGGCATGACATTTAACAGATGCTTGTCATACAAATGTCACGTAGACAACGTCATGCTTAGAGAGAGGAAAGGTCTGACAGCACTCAAGTAGCTAGCAGCAGCTGCTATTGAACAACGCCTACTTTTGCTCATCTATCAAGGGCTTGTATTAGGCGTCACTGACTATGGACTTGGCCTCCTCACTGTCAGCAAAAGCCAGCTAGAAAGACTTGACCGAGTACAAAATGAGGCCCTGACGCTGCACAAAAGATACCTCCTGCAACGCCATGCGTTATGTCCTGGGTCTGCCGACGATGACTAACATATACAAAGTGGCACAGGTCAAGGCTTACATGAGGGTATCGGCAGATGTTAACCACCCACTGCACAGAGCTATACACGACACAAAATAAACTCGCTATTTAGCCTCTGCAGTGTTAAAGCACGACCTGCTCCAGCTGACGTCACCGGGTCGGCCTAAGGATGCGTTAAAGCAGCGGTTCTCAAACTGGGTGCCGAGTCACCATGGGCTGCCGTGAGCGTATGTCAGGGGTGCCGCGGCAATAATCCAGAAAAGTCGGATAAAAATTGTTGAGAACCACTGCGTTAACGCATCGTTAGCCCTACCCGCTGACGTCAGCAGCACGGCCCGTGAGCTGGAGCCGGTTTTGGTTAAAGCAAGTCTTCTTCCGATTTCTTGTGTGCAGTCGATTTTAATACTTGCTTGGTGTGCCGGATTTATTGTGGTCATTATTATTATTATTATTATTATTTTCAAATTCAGAAAAAATTATCTTGATTATTTGGCTTTTTGACGGTCAAAATTATTTTTTTTTGAGACGAGCTACAGGCGTAAATCCGTTTTGAATAATAATAATAATTAAAAAAAAAATTTATTCACGGACGCCCGGAAAATAATCTTTGTTATATTCATTTATTCCGACGTTGGGCATGTTTCTGCATGTCTTGTGATTAGCTAAGGGGAGCTAAGCATCGATTCGTTAAACGCATTCCTCATCATCACAGTAACAAACAAGGGCAGACAATTAGCATTGTGCCTCCCGCTGCTGCAAGAATGGATGTGCCACCATCATTGTCATCTGATTGGCCTTTTGTTCTAACTAACTTGACGACCACCAATTACTTTTATTTATACAGCTAGAATAATATCCCCATTACAGTATCAGTTGATCGTTGTCATTATCTGTTGATGGTTCCCAGCTTGGGGCGAACCGTCACACTAGGGGTCGCTGCCACACCAGCGGTCGCGGCCACACCAGGGGGTCGCTGTCACACCAGGGGGTCGCTGTCATACCAGGGGGTCGCTGTCACACCAGGGGGTCGCTGTCACACCAGAAATGTTTGTTGTCTTGTTGTTGGTACTTTTACCCCCCCCCCCCGCCCACCCTCAACCCCCACCCCCCTCCCACCAAGCGAGTAGTTTCTCATACTTTCAAGGATTGTTAGAATGAAACAACAGGAAGAGGTAAAGTAAGTGATGTGATGGTGCGGGGTGGGGGGGGGGGGGGGTAGAGGTTAGGGGGAGCGAGGGTGGGGGGGGGGGGGGGGCGGAGTTCTGTTTAGTGGCTTTGGGGAAAGTGGATCGCGTCACGAAATAGTGAGAAACATTGACTTAAAGCAACTGTGAATTAAACAGTCATTTGATGTGTGTGTGTGCATGGTGTGTGTATGTGTATGTTTGTGTGTGTGTCTTTCCATTCTGATATCGGCAACCCGATTGTCAAAATGACCTTGGCTGCCAGGTTGATCCAGCCTTAAATGAGTACCAGGAAAAGTCATGGGAAGTGAAAGCGATCGGCGTGATGTTGACCTCATCATCCATCGAGTACCAATTGTTTTATAAAATAGATCTAGCACTATATGCCACAAAGGCCTGAGGGCCTTGGAAAGGGTCTTTCACATGAACCCAGTTGTCCCAGGTACCACTCGACGTCGACACATGCCTAACAGTTACGCCAGTCATGTTCTAATAAAAGTGCAGTAACAAATACAGTTTATCATTGTCCTTGTGACGCCGGCAGTGACTCTATTTGTGGCCATTATTTACTGGGGAATTATGACTAATCTCCTAGCTCGTGAAAGCATTACCAAAGAAAATTGAGTCTTACAGGAAACACCCAGTCCACTTTCATGAGTAAACTCTCCTGAAGACGCTCTGTTTTTGTAGAGGTCAAATCGACTGGCTTCTAGAGCACAAACGCTGGGTTAGTTCCAGTTTGTGTTCTTTTTTGTTAAGCGCCTCCCCACTTTTCCCCCCTCTCTGTCAGGAATATATTCCATACGATCCATTATATCTTGCTACCTATCAATAAATGTTTCGTCCTTTTTAGGACGAAATTTTTCATTATTTTGAA
>CAJHNH020001068.1:27500-62058 GCA_905116865.2 Candidula unifasciata | reverse complement strand
CAGTATTCACATGTTTTATTGTGAACATATTTCTCAGACACCCACATTGGCAGTATCCACATGTTTTATTGTGAACATATTTCTCAGACACCCACATTGGCAGTATTCACATGTTTTATTGTGAACATATGTCTCAGACACCCACATCTACATATTTGATTTTATCAACTTCCTATGACAGAGCATGCGCCAAGTTAAGGTGTGTAGCTGACAAAACGTCCAAGTGGCTGCCACAATCCACTGCTTGTCTCCTGCTCCGCGCCCGTCACAGACTGACAGTTTGATTAATTAAATCCTTCAGAGATCAAAGTACACTGAGCAAGTACGTGCATGCAGGCAGATCGATATAGCATCAATCAATCAAGGATCTCTAATTCTAATTTGCACTGACCCAGTCGATATGTGAACTGTGCAAATAGATTTTGTTTATAACCGTGTTTTTATAAGCGTGTTATTAGATATTGGGGTTAAGTGGTAGTTAATACGGTTGAATACCAGGACGCTCACACGCACGCACGCACGCACACACACGCACACATAAACATACACACACGCACACACACACACGCACACACATAAACACAAACAAACACACACACACACAAACACACACACACACACACAAATATAACCCTGATTAGATATTGAACTAGTTAGCTTTCCAGAACGACGCAATCCTTAATGACAAAATTAACATTGCGGATAGAAAGCCTTCATCAGTCTTCAGGAAAAAAGTTATACGATCCTCCGCTGCACCACTTAGGGGCAAGGACTAAATAAACGGCGGTGGTGGTAAAGAGGAAGTCGAGGACGGGAGATTAAAACCACATGAGGCGATAGTGGTTGGACCCCTTTCAATATTTATGTTGAACATGTGAGAAAGGTAATTAGTGATGCGGCCTGTGACCGTTTCTAACCACTTGAGTGAGTGACCAGGACCGCACAACCAGCGACAAACACCAGGTGACGCAAAGTGCTATGAGAACCCCCCCCCCCCCCTCCACCCAACCACAACCCCCCCCCACCCCCCCCCCCCCCCTCGGCACAAGTCCCAGTAACCCTGTTTAACCGTTAGGTTATACAAGGGCCCACGACAACAGAAGGGATGGGGCTTTGACATAACAAAAAGTTGCGTTCCACATTTTGGCGGAGTTTAAGAGTTTTTGAACCAACTGGGGCAAATCTATGCTAGAACACGGACATGCAGAAGTGGACAGACCTGTGATTCAAACGCTGGGTGCAAACAATTCCATTGGAGGTACTGGGGGCGGTTGACGGAGCTGTAGTTTTATCGGTCAAAGCTGGGGGGAGGAGGCGATGTGGAAGGAGCCGTCAAGACCAGTTCTCCCATAGTGGACACTACCACCAACATCCCCCCTCCCCATCCCAGATGCTGAGGGTGTAGTAGCTTCGTCGGTTTGATCTGAGGGGTAGTTAAACTGCCCGGGGGGGGGGGGCGGTCAGAGCTTCAGGTGCTGTTAGGGGCCATCAGCAAACATACAGCAGCGGTGGAGACAAAGATGAAGTAGAGAACGGCAGAATACAATTTTCTGCACCTGCCTCGGGTGACAGCCGGGCAATTAAACATAGTTAACAACAACAATAACAACAACAACAACAAAAGCAACACTAATAATGTAAATGGCCAAACAAACAAATAAATATCAAAATAAACTTAAAATAATTTTGGGCTCCCTGTTCTGGGATATTTGAAAGTTGTATGCTTGACACACAAAAGCAGAATGCTAACTGCAAGGTTTACTGCCTACTGTCATGATAAACTGCAGTCAAGAAAACAATCGAGCACAAAGCACTCTCATGCCCTCTGATCGAGCGATTTCACCAACTGATAGAGACAGTTGGCACTTCCACAAGCCACAAGGCAAGCCACCGGGTGACTGTGTGTTGAGCCAGTTGTCGAGTGTTAGTCGTGGGGCGGATATTTGAAGAGGCTGATACATCTTTGGAGGCCAATCATTGTGTACTGAGATATTTTTTCCCCCCTTTCATTCAAAGATGACAGTCACTAGATTAGTTTTTGAAACGGTTCTTGATGGAATATGGAACGTGGGGTATTTGATTACGTGTGTGGTATTTATGATGAAAGCGTGTGATATTTCAGTGATATGTACCCTACTTTTTTTATAATTAGGTGATATCTATGTGTTACCTATGTGATAACCTGATATCTATATTTCACTTATGTAATACGTATGTGATAATTATGTGTTACTAATGTTATACTTATGTGATATCTACGTCTTACTTATGTCATATTTAAAAGACATCTATGTTACTTATGTAACACTATGTGATATGTCACAAATGTTATATATTTGTTATACAGATATCCGTGTTTTACTTATGTGATATTCACATGATATCTATGTGTTACTTATGTGATATTTTATATATAATATATATATATATATATATATATATATATATATATATATATATATATATATATATATATATATATATATATATATTTAACTCATGTGATATATTTACGTGATTTCTGTGATATTTCTATGATCTATATGTGATCTATCTGTGATCCATCTATGATCTATTTGTGATCTATCTATGATCTATCTAGGATCTACATGTGATCTATCTGTGATCTATCTATGACATATCTCTGATCTATCTGGGATATATCTGTGATCTATCTATGATCTATTTGTGATCTATCTGTAATCTACCTGTGATCTATCTGTGATCTACATGTGATATACCTGTGATCTATCTGTGATCCCGTTTGTGATCTAACTGTGATCTACCTGCAATCTATCTGTGATCTACCTGTGATCTACCTGTGATCTATCTATGATCTATCTGTTATCTATCTGTGTGAGGAGAATGTGGAAGCATAAACAGATCATCAAGGTTCCAAAAGAATGAAGCAACCGTAAAGTGATAATAGACCCTGTCAATATTAAACACACAGAGGACAGTCGAAACGGGCGCATAACTGCTGGTACTGTCGCAAAGGGCGCATAACTGCTGGTACTGTCGCAAAGGGCGCATAATTGCTGGTACTGTCGCAACGGGCACATAAGTGCTTGTACTGTCGCAACGGGCACATAATTGCTGATACTTTCGCAACGGGCACATAACTGCTGGTACTGTAGCAACGGGCACATAATTGCTGATACTTTCGCAACGGGCACATAACTGCTGGTACTGTCGCAAAGGGCGCATAATTGCAGGTACTGTCGCAAAGGGCGCATAATTGCTGGTACTGTCGCAACGGGCACATAACTGCTGGTACTGTTGAAACGGAAAGCCCAGAACGCACATGGGTAGCCCTTTGAACACATCATCCATTAACAGACTAGTGACAAACCTGTGGGAGGAACACCACTAACACTGCAGACCCCCCCCCCCCGCTTCCCCCCCTTTCCAAGGACGAGATAATGGCAAACACGGCCTTGACTCAAGTCTGGGTTACTTACAGTATTTTACATTTGTCTTATTTCTCAGAACTCTGCACGACTGTTAAGTATGTCTGGTAAAAACAAAAGCAAAATTGAAAGTCTCATTCTTAGCTCCTTGAATACGATGTAAAAAATTATCTTTTCTCTCAGTAATGTAGGGATAAACAATGTTTTATTTTCTTCCTTGAATTATTTTTTTCCCGTTTTTTGTTTCTTTAAATCTCGCAATGTTTCCGATTTGTGAACATGTGTTGATTAAATTCGGATACTGGGAGAATGTCGAGTGACAGATCTGACGTCAGGCATTGAAGGATAAATAGACTGACGGACAGCGATAGATAAACAGATAGACAGACGAAGGCAGAGAAAGGGAAGATTAAATGAACCAGACGTTAAGGTAAATGAATGATAGGTTGGTAGATGTTTAGAAAGATACACAGAACGCGAGACAGGCAGACATGAAGACACACACACGGCTAAAGACAGACACTGACGAACAAACGAAAGCGCAGACGGGCGAATAGACAGAGAGAATCGCGACAGACAGAAACAGACATACCCATACAGACTAACTAACTGACTGACAGAAAACATTGCTGCATCAATAGACGTTTGCAACAGCGTAGTCGGTAGAGTTCAGGGAGTGCAAACAGATGGACAGATGGTGTAACCTATGGACCCGTAGACATGCAGTCCGAAATATTGATGGACGGACAAACAGACACATAAACGGACAGACATTCGGACACATAGACGTACAGATATAAACAGAGAGACACACATACAGTGATATAAAATCACATACACTCATACACAGATATAGAGGAACATAGAGACAGACTCATAGATAGATAGACTGAGAAACAGATGTATAAACAGAGACAGACAGGCACAAAGAGATATAAACAGAGAGACCAAAGAAGAACAAAGAAACAGAGAAACAGTTAAAACGATTGCTAGCATTAAATAGCCCGACCAAAAGCTTTGTCGTGTGATGGACAAGAAGTTCTAGACATCTTTTAACGAGCAGATGAGGAGGGCAGAAAGTGGTCGCGAGAGAACGTGCGTTTTTTAGCGAAGAAAAACCGGATCGATACCGACCATTCCACATGTATATGAAAGGATAAAAAGAGTGAGATAAAATTCCGTGTGGGTGTTTTGAGCGTTAATGTGGTATCATTAAAAGAGGAGGGAAACATACTGGTTGTGTTGGCGAATTTAATGTCAACAGGACAGGCAAAGACACATGGACACAAGGCAACTGGTGGAGCGTTAAACTATTACAAGGAATTTGAACATAATTATAAGAGATCTGTATTAGTACATAAACGACTACGAAGTTTACAAAACTATTCAAAAACATATCTGTCTGTCTGTCTGTCTGTCTGTCTGTCTGTCTGTCTGTCTGTCTGTCTGTCTGTCTGTCTGTCTGTCTCTGTCTGTCCTGTCTGTCTGTCTGTCTGTCTGTCTGTCTGTCTGTCTGTCTGTCTGTCGGTCGGTCGGTCGGTCGGTCGGTCGGTCTGTCTGTCTGTCTGTCGGTCGGTCGGTTGGTCGGTCGGTCGGTCGGTCGGTCGGTCTGTCTATCACTATGTCTGTCTTTCTGTCTGCCTGTCACTCTGTCTGTCTCTCTACTCGGGTTCAAAAATTTTTTTGTCACTTTGCCGCCAATCTTTCCTCACAATCTGGCATTCAAAGTCACGTGATGCCAGGTGCTGAAAATTTCCTGTTACCCATTACCCATTACACACACAAACGCACATTGTTTCCAAATGTTAAAACCCATATTCTTACAACTCTGTAACCCTCCCCACCTCACTGGAACCCGCACCTGCCCCTTACTACGCCTCTGCCCGCAGATTCACATGCCCGCCGCAACGTTCCTGACAAGTTTCCATATCCTCAAGTTTAGTGGCTACCTTGTCGCACGGACATGAGATCACCGCTGCCTTGTGCACATTCAACGCCCTATCTTGACACTGGTGAGTCTAGAGACGATCCGAGAACATAGCTATCTTGACACCGCTGAGTCTAGGGACGATCCGAGAACCTAGGTATCTTGACACCGCTGAGTCTAGGGACGATCCGAGAACATAGCTATCTTGACACCGCTGAGTCTAGGGACGATCCGATAACCTAGGTATCTTGACACCGCTGTGTCTAGGGACGATCCGAGAACATAGCTATCTTGACACCGCTGAGTCTAGGGACGATCCGAGAACCTAGGTATCTTGACACCGCTGAGTCTAGGGACGATCCGAGAACCTAGGTATCTTGACACCGCTGAGTCTAGGGACGATCCGAGAACCTAGGTATCTGGACATTGCTGAGTTTAGGGACGATCCGAGAACCTAGGTATCTGGACATTGCTGAGTCTAGGGACGATCCGAGAACCTAGGTATCTGGACATTGCTGAGTCTAGGGACGATCCGAGAACCTAGGTATCTGGACACCGCTGAGTCTAGGGACGATCCGAGAACCTAGGTATCTGGACATTGCTGAGTCTAGGGACGATCCGAGAACCTAGGTATCTTGACACTGCTGAGTTTAGGGACGATCCGAGAACCTAGGTATCTGGACATTGCTGAGTCTAGGGACGATCCGAGAACCTAGGTATCTGGACATTGCTGAGTCTAGGGACGATCCGAGAACCTAGGTATCTTGACACCGCTGAGTCTAGGGACGATCCGAGAACCTAGGTATCTGGACACTGCTGAGTTTAGGGACGATCCGAGAACCTAGGTATCTTGACACCGCTGAGTCTAGGGACGATCCGAGAACCTAGGTATCTGGACATTGCTGAGTTTAGGGACGATCCGAGAACCTAGGTATCTGGACATTGCTGAGTTTAGAGACGACCAAAAAAACCTAACTATCTTGACACTGCTGAGTTTAGAGACAACTCAATAACCTAGCTATCGATTACAGAACCTAGCTATCGATTACAGAACCTAGCTATCGATTACAGAACCTAGCTATCGATTACAGAACCTAGCTATCGATTACAGAACCTAGCCATCGCTCCCAGAACCTAGCTATCGCTCCCAGAACCTAGCCATCGCTCCCAGAACCTAGCCATCGCTCCCAGAACCTAGCCATCGCTCCCAGAACCTAGCCATCGCTCCCAGAACCTAGCTGTCGATCACAGAACCTAGCTGTCGATCACAGAACCTAGCTGTCGATCACAGAACCTAGCTGTCGATCACAGAACCTAGCTGTCGATCACAGAACCTAGCTGTCGATCACAGAACCTAGCTGTCGATCACAGAACCTAGCTGTCGATCACAGAACCTAGCTGTCGATCACAGAACCTAGCTATCGCTCCCAGAACCTAGCTGTCGATCACAGAACCTAGCTGTCGATCACAGAACCTAGCATATTAACACTGCCAAATCTAGAGGTGATTTTGGAAACTATAGATCGAATCTCCTACACGTGTATTTTATTATTGTGTAATGCCCAGGTGGAATCCAGAGTCTGTGATCCCCTAATTACTTAAATGATTTTGGTGCACTACAAACCCGAAGCCGTCTTAGAATTGAAATACACAGACTAGCTTGGGGCGCCTACGATGGTGGGGCCCCCAACACGAGTCTAGCGGCCCCATATATTTAGACCTCACTGTTGTCTCCACATGTGCGCTGCGCATTTTAAAATATGAAACAATAATACACCCTAAAAAAAATTGTATTTATCGTAATTAAACAAACATTAGGAAAGATTTGAAACAATTGTTATTTTGTATACTTCTATTTTATTTTATATTTAGAAACATTTCTCTAATTTCTTTTTTGGTCTTTGTTCAGATCCTCGCAACTAATCTGACGTAACAAATCTGCTTCTGTACTTAACCACGACCATCTCTAGCTGACTCGTGACTTGACAGAGATAAGACATCCAGCCTACCTTGTTGCATTGCTCTTCTGATAGGATTTTGAAATACACATTAGCCGGGAAAATACACACTTTAGACACTCAGCCCCAAGGTATATGGTGCCACTCCGCTTTGTGGTGCCCTTAACATGTGCTTAGTGTGTTTGATGATTAATCCGGTTGTGGTAATCCCATTTCTTTGCCTTGTGTGTTGTTTTGTTTATGTGGCTACACAGCACACACGTTCATCTGATAAGTAAATGCATTTTTCTGTCTTTACAGGTGAGAGAGAAGAAGTCTTTGTAATTTAGCCCGGACTTGGACTGAGGTCCAGCCCATGCCACGCTCACATGGTGACCTCTGGCAATATGACGGCACCTGAGTCTCCGCTCATCGACCTCAACGTGACCTCATTTGACAGGGAGTACCTCCACTGGTCTTTCATCATCTTGGAGGTGGCAGCGGTCGTCGTCATCGTCATTGGTGACATCTCTATGTTGATGATGTTCTTTACTCGCAAACTCCTGGGACAGTCGACCAATATTCTCGTCTTTTCCGTTGCCATCGGCGACCTGCTAGCAGGGATTATGGCCCTTCCATTGGCTATGATGCAGAAGGTTGGTTGCTCTCCCTTTCTCTATTCTTCTTACCTGTTACTTTTTTTTTGTTGTTCAAATTAGGGGATATGGCTTCCTTAGTATATTACACAAGCTATTGCTTTTTTCCTTTCTACAAATATATTAAATGACATTCTAACCTTACAGTGCATAGCGACAGGACTGTCATGTGGCCCTACATCCTCAGACCCACCCCCCCCCCCCCCCCTCCACACCGCCCCAAAAATGTGGTACAATCAGACAATAGTGACAGTTTTTGACATGATCTTATGCGGATTTTCCCACCATTATTTATAATGAAATATTCAGCTCAGGCTTTGTGCTTTGGAGAGGAGGGATTTCATCTCTGTTCATAACTGGCATCGGAAACAAATCGAGAGGCAGCAATGACAGAATTATAAGTCCTTGGCAGCTGGCGCAGACGAGGGCACCTTATCGTTGGGAGACATTTTCGAAAAACGCTGACGATTAAGCAAAAGCGTTTGTCTGCAGGCTTGTGTTCTGAGCACTTTTCTTTATGGCAGTGAAACTTGGCAAACTTATTCACACCATAACGGTTAAATAGCTTTCACATTCGATGCCTAAAAAGAATGCTTGGAATAAGTTGGCAAGACAACATCACAAACACTGAGGTACTGGAAAAAGCAGGTATTACAACAATTTTTCTCAACGCTCAGACTACGAAGGCTCAGGTGGCTTGGTCATACCTGGAGAATGGAGGATTTTAGAGTCTCTAACGACATCCTGTATGAAGAAAACAAATGGGTAGGAGATGTCGAGGCCTACCACTACTAAGATATAAAGATCTGTGCAAGCGCGACATGAATGATACTGGAAACAAAATGCCATGGACCGTGTTGTGTAAGTAAAGTAAAAGTAAAGATTCCTTTACACGCCCTTAGGCGCATCGGGCATATGGGAAGAGCACCCATATTTTCACAGACCAATCGGCACTCGGTGGGTAATGTGGTCAGCATTACGCCGGCCGTCTTTACTTTCCCAGGACAGCCCATCCTGGTACCCATTTGAGGCTGGTATAGGAGGCAAATCAGGAAAGGAATCAGAAAGAAGGAAGATATTATTGCAGAAAGGAGAACAGAGCTCAGGTAAGGAGCACCCAAAATACCTGTGGAGACAACAAAGGTCCTAAAATAACACCCTCTAATTATGGAAGATTGTTTTTAACGCGTGCGGGTTTTGCTAGTCACACTCGCCATCGCCAAGGGCTGTGAGTCCCATGCCTCCTCACACTCGCCATCGCCAAGGGCTGTGAGTCCCATGCCTCCTCACACTCGCCATCGCCAAGGGCTGTGAGTCCCATAGCCTAATCACACGTCGCCATCGCCAAGGGCTGTGAGTCCCATGCCTCCTCACACTCGCCATCGCCAAGGGCTGTGAGTCCCATGCCTCCTCACACTCGCCATCGCCAAAGGCTGTGAGTCCCATGCCTCCTCACACTCGCCATCGCCAAAGGCTGTGAGTCCCATGCCTCCTCACACTCGCCATCGCCAAAGGCTGTGAGTCCCATGCCTCCTCACACTCGCCATCGCCAAAGGCTGTGAGTCCCATGCCTCCTGATAGCACAATACAACATTCTCGTCTGGATAGACCCCAGCTAGTAATGAACGTGTGTATGGATAATATACTGTACTTCTGCAATGCCGGAGAGTGGAGGAAAAGGAAGTGGGTTGTGTTCAATGGTCTGTCTTGTCAGGTTTGAACTCGTGATTTTTTGCACGAGCTTCTATTTTCATCTCATTTTTATACACAAACATACTTTTTCTTTGCTAGTTTCATCCCTTATCTAACACTAGTTAGGTGACCACAATTTGTAGTCTTCATGTCTTCTGTTCTTTACTCCTGGAATGTCTCGTGGCGTCAGGACAGGAAGAGATCTTTGGAACGAGCCCTTCTGTTCTCTACTCCTGGAATGTCTCGTGGCGTCAGGGCAGGAAGAGATCTCTGGAACGAGCCCTTCTGTTCTCTACTCCTGGAATGTCTCGTGGCGTCAGGGCAGGAAGAGATCTCTGAAACGAGCCCTTCTGTTCGCTTCGTATAAAGCACATTTAAGTTTCTCTAATATTTCTGTGGTCCATATTTTGCGTGGTCGACCTCTTGTTATTTTTTGGGGGTCTTTCCAGGGTATTTTAAGCATTGTTATGTAAAACCACATCTCTAAGGCCTCAAGAAATTGTTTGGCCTGCCTACCGATTGTCCAGGACTCACAATGCAATGCCTTTAAATATAAGTGCTTACTTGACGAGGCTAACAGTGACTGTTGTACAGACCACATTTTCCACTTTAAAATGTCAGCCAAAATGTAATCACAACCTTACTTATCCGCTCCACCTTCACGAATACAGATAGAGGATCAGTCGCACCTCGAGATAAATACACAAACAGTTTTTAGGACGCTGCGGTTAGCATTTTATGCAGTTTGATACACTTTTTGTGTCTAACAAGGAAACAAAAACTCTTCTTAACAGTGGCGAGGAAAGACAATTAAGATTTTAACTTTTAATTATCGTTATGCCTTCTTTAATATTGTCACAATTTATAGCCGAGTTTTCTTGATTTTCGCTGCGGCACCCCTGGCATACGCACCCAGTTTGAGAACCTCTGCTGTAATGTCTCGGTCGAGTCAGCAGGCAAAGACTTTGCCAGCTACTGTACCAAGCATTTGGGTCGCAGTTTCCCCAGCTACGACAGACTTAGGCAACAACAACTATTGTGTTAATGAGAGAGTTATTTCAGTCCATCGCAGTTAATGCAAAACAGGTGTAAGGTAACCACTATTCGTATTCGGCCCGACCGCAAGTATTCGGCCGAATACAGAATAGTTATTAGGTACATTATTCGGCCCCGAAGCGAATACGAAGCGAATATTCGGTACAGCCCTAATATGATTGCCCGTTCATCGTAAAATATCACGGCACTGACATGAATGACCCTAACTCTAACCGTAGCCACATAAGTACCGCCTTTACAACCTGTGAAGAAAGGTAGCTAGGTCTTCTCAAAGAAAACTGTAGGCCCAAAATCTGACCAGCCAGGTATCAGTCTTCAAGTGGCGCGGCGCATTACAGAAAACATTTCAAGACAGAAATAGAAGCAGCGGCAGAAGCAAGTGGATGAGGAGCAAGAAGACGAAGAAAAAGAAGTAAAAGCAGCAAGCGAAGACGAAGAAAAAGAAGAAGAAGAAGAAGAAAGAGATAAAGAAGAAGAAAGAGATAAAGAAGAAGAAGAAGAAGAAGCAGCAGCAGCAGCAGAAAAGAAGAAGAAGAAGAAGAAGAAGAAGAAGAAGAAGAAGAAGAAGAAGAAGAAGAAGAAAAGAAGAAGAAGAAGAAGAAGAAGAAGCAGCAGCAGCAGAAAACAGAAGAAGAAGAAGGAGAAGAAAAAGAAGAAGAAGAAGGAGAAGGAGATGAAGAAGAAAAAGAAGAAAAAGAAGAAGAAGAAGAAGAAGAAGAAGAAGAAGAAGAAGAAGAAGAAGAAGAAGAAGAAGAAGAAGAAGAAGAAGAAGAAGAAGAAGAAGAGAAGAAGAAGAAGAATGAAGAAGAAGAAGAAGAAGAAGAAGAGAAGAAGAAGAAGAAGAAGAAGAAGAAGAAGAAAGAAGAAGAAGAAGAAGAAGAAGAAGAAGAAGAAGAAGAAGAAGAAGAAGAAGAAGAAGAAGAAGAAGAAGAAGAAGAAGAAGAAAAAGAGAGGAGGATTAGGACGAGGACGAAAAGAAGAAGAGGATGAGGACGATAGAATTACCACATACCAGACGCCACTTGGCAGAAAGATTGTCCCTTGGTTCAGCAAACAAAATTTCAACCACTCGAATGTTTGACATTCATGCCTATAGACACAACCGTATGTAGTCGCATCGATTCTCATTATTGATGTACCCATGATGTGAACGAATCATTACATCTTTAAAATACAAAAAAAATTTAAAAAAATAAAATAGAAGGCTGAAATATTTACAGGCCATCAGAACGTTAGCCAATCTGTAACGCAGAGCACTTATCAAAAAAGCACAGTTATATTTTGTCAGCGGTTAAAAAACAAAACAAATAACGTCATCATCATCGATGCGGCAAAAGAGGAAATAGTACCACATTAAACAGAGAAACGACACCATGAAGGTGATTATTAGACCCCGCTACTGCAATTACTAAGGTCTTTTTACATGGTTAACCTTCAATTACCTGTCTTCGATCCCGCCCCAAGTGAGGCCAGATCGAACCCTAACTACCTGGGCCACAGAACCAATTATACATAAATTCTGTAGAAATTTACTGGTTTTTATTTTTTTTATTTTCCACAACCAGTCATCTCGTGTTGAGTTTAACAGGTCTGCAACCATTCATCGTTTGACCCAGTATCGATGTCTTTCGACCTGTGGCATGTCTACGACAGTTTGAAGACAGCACATGACAGCTCCTGGCAATCCTGTCACATATATTGATGTAGGCCACTTTACCTATACTAGTTGAACAGAATCATGAGTTTGGGTGATCTGTTCTTGCAGTGATCCGTTCTTGCAGTCACCCGTTCTTGCAGTGATCCGTTCTTGCAGTGATCCGTTCTTGCAGTGATCCGTTCTTGCAGTTGTCCCTTTTCTTTCCAAGATAATTTCCAGAAATTTGGTTCTTCTTCTTCTTCTTCGCCCCTTCCTCCTTGAGTCCAGTGTAGAAGGAGATCTCACATTCAGCTGTTTGCTCTTTTGATGACCTTGTTCATAGACAGATGGTGCTGGTGCAGAGTTTCTGTCATATTATATTTTTATTTTGTTCTTGGTAGACCTTTCGCTCTACGTCCGTCTACTTTATGTGAGTATGTGTATGTTCGTGTGTGTGTGTGTGTGTGTGTGTGTGTGTGTGTGTGTGTGTGTGTGAGTATGTGTATGTTCGTGTGTGTGTGTGTGTGTGTGTGTGTGTGTGAGTATGTGTATGTTCGTGTGTGTGTGTGTGAGAGAGTATGTGTATGTTCGTGTGTGTGTGTGTGTGTGTGTGTGTGTGTGTGTGTGTGTGTGTGTGTGTGTGTGGTATGGCGTTACAAGGCATTCTCTCTAAGCAGGCAAACGATTTTAATGTAATTTATTATTGATTTCTATATCGAATCTTTCTCCTACGAGTTCATTCCTGATTTGATCTGTTTTGGTCACTCCTGCAGCCTTTCTGAGACACCTTATTTGCCTAGTTACTAATTGTATCTATATGATAGCTCGGGCTCTTCTCCACATCTTAATCTTCACCGGGTGTGATCTTCGGCGGAAAGTTCTGGTTGTTCGTCCAATTCTGGACTTTGGTGTTGTTCTAGAATGTGAGTTTCGCATCCACACCCATGTTCAAGATTTGGTTTACTTGTATGCAGACTGCTGCTTCCTCGCCTTTCAGACGCAGGCACTTCGACTTAGAAGATAAAAACCAACACTCAGTACTGTTTTACAAGATGTTTGTTAAAGAGCAGAGGTCCATACTTAATCCCCCCCCCCTCCCATCCCATCCCACCCCACCCCCTTGCGTCATGTAGCTCTAGAACCGCCTCGACTGCTAGAGGTTCCAGGTTCAATTCCCGATAAGAGCAGGGATTTTTTCACGTGGACTTGGACTTCTAGTAATTCCCCCTGGTCTCTTGGTTGTGAGATCGGATGTATTGTTGCGCACATAAAAAATCCATTGGCAGTTGGAAATCGAAAGGAGTAGCCTAACGGCGCTGCCCGGGCAAAATTTGGAGTTAAAAATCTAACCAAAGTATTTCTGGAACCTCGCCGGCGCTACAGAGCCTGTGCACTGTAATGAGCTTTTTTGGACTCAGACTTGAGTTAGAAGAAAAACGGAGCACTTATGGGTTACTATACATATGCTATGATGCTGATTCGGTGTTCAAAGCCTCAAAATCTCAAGCCTGGTAGTTCACTGTCTTTTGTTTTGTTGTCTTTTTCTTTAAAGAATGTTTAATTTAGCGCTTCGGTTCTTGTATATGACATCTGCCTCTTCTTAAACGAACCATCCATTTTTTTTACTGTTCTTTCTTTACTTTTTACTTATGACACCACTTCATCGTTTGAGACATGCTGCTGTTCATACGCCAGTTTTTCATCCTGTATGTTTTATCGGAGAGCTCACCGGGTCTACTTGATGTTTCGTTGGAGGAAACAAGAGAGGGTGGTCGCCATTCAGTACCATTGTTGTTTCTGAGATCATGTATGGTTTGTGTGCGAATTTGTAGTTGTTAGTCATGGTCTCTTACTCAATCTGTGAAGGAAACATATCGTAGCTTGTGAATTAAAATGTTACTTAAAAATTCTTAATAAACCACGGATAAAAAGAAGAAAACCAAACATCAATACTCTAACACTATTGGAATATATTGGAATATATGGGAGAACTGGCTCATAAACAGCATTCTCTTCTGAGGATTGAGGTATGGTGGCCATATAAACATCATTGTGCCATCTAGAAAAGGGTGGGGGGGGGGGGGACGAAGAAGGGTACAGTTTCCCAAAACCGAAACAGAGACCAGCCCTCGCAAAGGTGGACGAAAGACATTAAAGATACACTGGCTATGAAAGCACATAGGGTTGGAGAAATGGCTAGAGAGACACTTTCAGGCGTGCCGTGAGGAGAGCGACGTTTTGTCAAGTACCTGCTGGCTTATGATGAAACAAGCACCGAAGTACTAGAATATACCTACAACTGACTAGGGGTCACCTCTGTCCCCAGATTATCGTAGAGCTGTCAGACTTTTTTGTGCAAGGGCTACTTCTATTTTAGAAGTCATCCGTGTCACCAGATCTCGTGAAACCATGTAACTTCCTTGCAAGGGTAACTTGTACTTTAGACATAAAACTGACCACTGGTCATCTCTGTCCGCAGATTCTCGTGGAGCCATCAGACTTCCTGTGCAAGGGCTACTTCTACTTCTCCAACGTCTCCAAGACGGCTGTTGGCTACACAATCCTCCTGCTGGCCATGGAGAGAATCATCGCTCTCTTGATCCACACATTTCGGATATTACCACCTGGCAGGTTTGTGTTTCTACAGTACGTTTCAAAAGTTATGCCCTCACACTTTAAAAAAAATATCTCGAAAATCCCTGTACGGATCCACACAAATATTTCCATGTTCTTATTATTTTATAATTTATACTTCCACTCGTGCTGCTGTTTTCTTTGATCTTTCTGTGTCTAATAACTTTTGTACCCTTAGAAAATACAATATACAGTAACTGGCAAATGCGTGGAGATTGCTCGCTGATTATTTTGATAGCCTAACCCGCATGCAATGAAATATTCACAACTGACGAAAGGCCAATCCTGGAGATGATCACCTCAGAGTGAAACGCCCAAGAAACGGGTGCATTTAGTTGTTTTGAAAAGTTCCCGTTTCTTAATTTACTGTAAACATGTTGATAGTTTGCTTTGAATCGATGTTTTCTTTTAATCGCGAATAAGGTCAAATTAAAATAATATGTTTGTTTACATTAAAAAAAAAAAAAAACACACACACACATCTTACAAGGACACGATTATCAGCAGGCAGCATGCCAAATTTCAACAATTTAAATCCAATGTTTAGTGGGTTCCTTTTTTTAAAGTTCGGCACGACTTTAGAAACGGACGACAACCTGTCGTATTCTTGGAGGCAGCCGCGGTGGAGAAGCCGCTAGTTACTCAATCTGCCGACCCCATGGTGGTGAGTTCGAATCTGCATCAAGTCGCAATTGTTTCTCCCAAAATACAACCTTGGCTCCTAGGTCGACCCAGCCAAAATGGTAATGTCCTGCGAAGTAAAGGCGGATAGCGTGTTGCTGACTATATCACCAATCGAGAGACGACTGGTCTATGAACATATGGGTCCAGCTTCCAGTTGCTGAAGCGTCAGTGGCGTGTAGGAGGGCCTTAACTTAGTCATGTGTTGTACTGGGCCTAAAAGATCATATATCATAACATTGTATATTCATCTAACTATCTAGCAACATCTCTGCCTGTCTGTCCACCCACCAGCCCGCCCGCCCGCCCGCCCGCCCGTCTGTCTGTCTGTCTGTCTGTCTGTCTGTCTGTCTGTCTGTCTGTCTGTCTGTCTGTCTGTCTGTCTGTCTGTCTGTCTGTCTGTCTGTCTGTCTGTCTGTCTGTCTGTCTGTCTGTCTGTCTGTCTGTCTGTCTGTCTGTCTGTCTGTCTGTATGTCTGTGTCTGTCAAGTCTGTCTGTCTGTCAAAATTGTGTCTGTCTGTCATTCTGTCTGTCAAATATGTCTGTCTGTCTGTCTGTCTGTCTGTCTGTCTGTCTGTCTGTCTGTCTGTCTGTCTGTCTGTCTGTCTGTCTGTCTGTCTGTCTGTCTGTCTGTCTGTCTGACAACAAACACTGAATCAATAATCCCTGCTGGTGTCTGTCTGTCTGTCTGTCTGTCTGTCTGTCTGTCTGTCTGTCTGTCTGTCTCTCTGTCTGTCTCTCTGTCTGTCTGTCACTCAGTATTTCTGTAAGTCTGTGTAAATGTACAAGAAGGTAAATAGTTTTTAAAACAAAATGAACTGTTAGGATGAGGGAATGAACAACACAAAAGCACAAATATAACCGCCACGCCTGCTGCTCAAATAAACGTTGCTGAAAGCGGGACTCCATGGGAAGTTGATAATTGCAGCCGGCACGACACACCCGGCATGCCACACCCACATGCCACACCCACACGCCACACCCGGCATGCCACACCCACATGCCACACCCGGCATGCCACACCCACATGCCACACCCACATGCCACATTAATAACAACAATGACACCAAACTCTGAATCAATAATCCCTGCTGCTACCACTTCCACTACTACTTTTACTACTGCTACTACTACTACCACTACCACCATAACTATCACTGCTGCTGCTGCTGCTACTACTACTACTACTACCACCACCACCACAACTATCACTGCTGCTGCTGCTACTACTACTACTACTACCACCACCACCACAACTATCACTGCTGCTGCTACTACAACTACCACTACCTACACACTACCACTACTACTCCTTCTCCTCTTACAACACCTACTACTAAACTTATGGTGCTGCTGCTACTACCAACATCACAACCAACAACACAACCAACATCACAACCAACAACACAAACAACAAGACAACCAAAATCACAACCAACATCACAACCAACAACACAACCAACATCACAACCAACACCACCCACGTAATAACTATATAAACATATGCATGTATGTCTATGTGTCTGTAAAGTACAGTATCCACTTCTATGAGAGGTAGTCGAAGAACGAAGTTTACACAATCAGCAACTGAGATAACCAAGTTTACAACAAGCAACAAATGAGATAAACAAGTTTACACAAACTCAGATAACCAAGTTTACACAGACTGATTTAAAAAAAAAAAATCACTGCCTTTTTTACCTCTTTTTGCGATATAGGCAGGGGGGTCTTTGAGCATGGCTAGTGCTGACTCCACGACTGTACAGATAAGGATCTTATTTTGCTCCCGACAGGAAAAAATTCCCAGCCTTACCGAGGATTCGAACCTGGGTCTCCGGCTTGAGAGCCTAGTGTTCTAACCGTTCGGCCAGCCGCTCCTCGACTCTGATAACTACGTTTAGAAAATCTCAGATAACCAGGTTTGCACAGACGCAGATAACCAGGTTTACAAAATTATGATAACCAAGTTTAGACAAATTCTAATAAACAGGTTTACAAAAACTCAAATAACCAGGTTTACAACAACAACCAACAAATGAGTTAACCAAGTTTCACAACAAGCAACAACTTAGTTAACTAAATATACGACAGCCAACATATAGGAGCCAAGGCTCCCAACAATTCTACAACCCTACCCAGGATTCGAACCCTGATTTCCTGCATGAGAAGCCAACGTTCTTAAACGTACCACCAGCATGTTACCAGACGAAAAAGCAGGTTCAAATTCTGTTGGTTCAGATCTATAGACACGTGATCCCTCAGTTGACATGGTAACGAGTTCCCGATGTGCCATTTATACACTTCCGGGTACTTCCTATGAAACAACTAGAAGTGTTTTGTTTTTCAATCGTAAAAAACAGTGATGAAAGCAAGTAGACACTATTAGACAACAACAAGAAAGGCTGCTATAGACACCATTAGACAACAACAAGAAAGTCTGCTGTAGGCACCACAACTTTGAACCATTAAAGTGTCAAAGTGTCTCACTGATGATCAATGGAGAACTTGAAGGGTCCAAACGTGTTTGTGTTTTTACGTCTTGTCTAGAATCTAAATTATCTTCTGGAGTTTGGTTTGGTTTTTAGCTCCATTCTTTGCCTATTCAGAGCTTTCAAAATGGTTTCATAGAAAACTGCTGTCGAAGATTCTGTAAAATCCTGTGCATTATAGTCTTTTACATTACATTTTTAACCTACCTACCTGAGTTTATCTACTGTCATACTTTGAATATTTCCCTCATTGTTATCTACTGTCATACTTTGAATATTTCCCTCATTTTTATCTACTGTCATACTTTGAATATTTCCCTCATTTTTATCTACTGGCATAATTTGAATATTTCCCTCATTTTTATCTACTGTCATACTTTGAATATTTCCCTCATTTTTATCTACTGTCATACTTTGAATATTTCCCTCATTTTTATCTACTGTCATACTTTCAATATTTCCCTCATTTTATCTACTGTCAGACTTTCAATATTTTTGAATATTTCCCTCATTTTTATCTACTGTCATACTTTGAATATTTCCCTCATTTTTATCTACTGTCATACTTTCAATATTTCCCTCATTTTATCTACTGTCATACTTTGAATATTTCCCTCATTTTACCTACTGTCATGCTTTCAGTATTTCCCTTATTTTATCTACTGTCATACTTTCAATATTTCCCTCATTTTATCTACTGTCATACTTTCAATATTTTCCTCATTTTACCTACTGTCATGCTTTCAATATTTCCTCTATTACATCTACTGTGATATTTTACGTATTTCCCTCATTAGATCTACGGTGACACTTTAAATATCTCTTTCATTACTTCTACTGTGATACTTTAAATTTCTTTCAACAAATAGTTCGCTCTCTGTATCTACTGTTATTCTTCAAATAGTTCTTTCAACAACTGGTTCGCTCGCTGTATCTACTGTTATTCTTCAAATAGTTCTTTCAACAACTAGTTCGCTCGCTGTATCTACTGGGATACTTTGAATAGTTCCCTCTATAGATAGTTCGCTCGCTGTATCTACTGGGATACTTTGAATAGTTCCCTCAATAGATAGTTCGCTCGCTGTATCTACTGTGATACTTTGAATAGTTCCCTCAATAGATAGTCCACCTTTCCGTGGTGGGGCAGCTTGTATTTCTCAATGACCCTGAGAGCTATGCATGCGGTAGCGTAGCTACAAAGGGTAGAGAACAAAGAGAGACACCCCGTTCCTTCAGGTTGGGGGTTGAAGCGTAGGGCCGTACTCGCACCTTCTTAAAACTTTATATCGCCGCGAAAAATGTATTATAAATTACAAACTGTTAGTGATTGGGTCAGTAAATTAGGAATAAAAGGAAAAGGAGAAAAAAAATCACGGTGATTAAAGTGCATGTATCCACTGAAGATATTGAAGATGATATTAAAGAATATTTCTATGATCTCCTTGAGAATATCACAGATGAAGCTCAGAAACGAGACGTATTGATTGTCTTGGCAATGAGAATAGAAAACACTTATAAAAATGTAGCAGGCACGGAAATCCTACATACTAATTCAAATGATAATGGATGGAGATGTATCAACCTCGCCGTAGCCAAAACACTACAGATAAGCAGCACCAGATTTCAAAGAAAAGATAAACATAAATAAACCTAGCAACCATGTGACAAGATAACTTATAATCAGATAGATCATATTTTAATAAATATTAGAAATGCATTGAACATACAACAAGATAGAAGCTACAGAGGAGCTGAGTGTCATAGTGACCACTTACCTGGTTGGTGCAAAATTAAAAATTAGTTAAACAGATCTTTCTACACCAAGTTGCAAAGATCACATCCAGAGTACAAAAGAGAAAGATTACAAGAAACATAGATATCAGAGAAGTTGGCAGATGAATAAAAACATAAAACTGAAATTTTACAAATTTCGTCAGAGGAAGGAGTCGACCAAACCTGGATGGATATTAGGAATATAATTTAAACCACTGCAGAAGACTGTCGTGGTGTGTCCACCATAAACAGAAAGAACAAATGGTTCGATAAAAAATGTAAAGAAGCAGTCAGTAAAAAAAAAAAAAAATGCCAGGCTGATCTAGCTAAATGATACTAGTAACCTACGAAATGAAGAAAAAATATAGAACAGCATGCAAAAAAAGCTACAAAAGTAGTTAGGCAGCAGAAACGAGAATACATGAATAACATTGTCATGGATATGGTAACTAAACATCAGAATAAGGAATCCAGAAAGTTTTTTTAAAAGAACTGGTGGCTGTAAAACGAGGGCATCACCACATCATATATAATTTGAAAGATCACAATGGCAACATAATAAATAATCAAAAAGAAATGTAACAGTTGGAAGGAATACTTCGCTGAATTGTTAAATTGTGAAATTCTACTAAACAATTATCCACAGGAATCACCTTTAATCACTGGCATCGTGAGAGCTAATAGCCTTAAATTGTTGGGGCATAGTTGAAAAAATATTAGATGATAGAGAGGTGAAAACTGTATACACAAGGGAGATGAATGGTCGTAGACCACGAGGAGAGATAACCTGCATACGGTCCTGCAAACACTTGGTGTCCCCAACTGGAAAGAGAAGGCCAACCAGAGAGATTAATGGAGGCGGTTGATATCAATAGCAATGAACCTCAAGGGCTCGGAATGCTGAAGAAGAAGGACAGATAGTTCGCTCGTTGCATCTACTATGATACTTTAAATAGTTTCCTCAACAAATAGTCCACATGCTGTATCCACTGTCATACTTTGAAGAGTTCCCTCATTATAATAACTGTCACACTTTGAATATTCCATGAACTACTCGTCTCGTTATAAAACTCCCTCGTAAAAAACTCCCTCGTTATATCTACTATGACCCTTAAATACACTACCTGGCAACACATAGGATGTTACATTTTACATAATTCTTACATACGTTACCATTAGGTCGCATTGACCCCTTCATGTGTCCATTGCTTCACTTCCATAATTACATTTCTCTGCATCGTTTAACCATATTAATGTTTTTGACGTCTCTATTTGAATTTTTGCATTCTTGGTTGTTAGTGGTTTCTTATCTGCAGATTTTCAAATTGGCACTTTACCAAATTATCTTGTCATTATAGTTTATTTTATGTAGCTTACTTGAAACACAAATATCTCGTAGCTGTGCAAAAACAAATCGGTTATACTATAAGGCGGTAATACCGTTAAATTGTCCATCCTATCAATGAAACTGTTGAATTGTCTGCCTTGTCACTGAAACCGTTATATTATCTACCTTGTTACTAAAACCGTTATATTATCTACATCGTCACTGAAACCGTTAAATTGTCTGTGGGTCACTGAAACCGTTAAATTGTCTGTGGGTCACTGAAACCGTTAACCTGACTGATTCTAACCCATGTATTGTTTCACTAACCTTGAGTGTGACGTCAATAGGGCTCACTTTCGATTCATCCAACCAGCTGTATTGTTTGCAACTCTCTGGATTCCTCCAACCAGCTGTATTGCTTGCAACTCTCTGGATTCCTCCAACCAGCTGTATTGCTTGCAACTCTCTGGATTCCTCCAACCAGCTGTATTGCTTGCAACTCTCTGGATTCCTCCAACCAGCTGTATTGCATGCAACTCTCTGGATTCCTCCAACCAGCTGTATTGCTTGCAACTCTCTGGATTCCTCCAACCAGCTTTATTGCTTGCAACTCTCTGGATTCCTCCAACCAGCTTTATTGCTTGCAACTCTCTGGATTCCTCCAACGAGCTTTATTGCTTGCAACTCTCTGGATTCCTCCAACCAGCTTTATTGCTTGCAACTCTCTGGATTCCTCCAACCAGCTTTATTGCTTGCAACGCTCTCGATTCCTCCAACCAGCTCTATTGCTGGGAACTCTCTCGATTCCTCCAACCAGCTGTATTGCTTGCAACTCTCTGGATTCCTCCAACCAGCTTTATTGCTGGCAACTCTCTCGATTTCTGGCATGGAGTTCAGCACAGCAATTTTTGCCTCTCGTAATAATGTTCTTCTTAATGTTTTCCTTGGACGTCTTCTTTTTTTCTCTCAGAACATCTGTTTCTGATTTCAGTGCCTGTTTTGTAATTCTTTGTTCATTTCGTCTGAGAGTGTGCTCAGAATATCTCCGCCTTCTTTGTCTTTTTGCAGCCGATACAGGTATTTGTTTGTCCAGACATTTATCAGATTCCCTCACTCTTTCTGAATTCATCCCATTTTTTTCATGATTTTTCTCTTTTTTTTTCAAATACATTAAACTTTCGTTCCATACATTTGGTGGATCTCCAATCTCGCAATCATATGCAAGTATTGAAATAACGTTAAAATTCGAGATTAGTGGTTTGGTCTTAAAGCTGTATAACTTTGAGCTCCATATTTTGTTAAGGCTTTTAAAGACTGTTGTTGCTTTGCCAATGCGTATCGTCATTTCCTACGTTGTATCTGACTGATCTGTGTTTGAAAAAGGCTGCCTGGCCGAAACGTTACGTTGTGTTGTTTTGTGCACGTTTTCCTCTTTCCCATTTTGTTGAGCTTTTTAGTCAAATTTCTCTGGAATTCCTTGTATTAGCTTGACTGAAGTCACTCCTATTGTTTCACTATCTTTTTTAGGCATTTCAAATTATTGCAATACATTATTATTTATTTGTCATACCCACATTATTATTGCTATTGTATTAAATTTATTTACTACACTTATTCATTTTATTACTCGTTTTTGATTACACTAATTAATTTTATTATTCATTTATTTAATTTACACTATTTTTTATTATTATTTTTATTATTAATATTGTCATTCGTTTATTATATTTTATTATATTTTTATTATTTTTTAAATTATATATTACTATTTATTATATGTTATTATCCATTATTATTATATTATTCATTCATTTGATATTAATTATTATTAATTAGATCATTATTATCATCGTCTCGTTGATTTCCATGAGTTAGCGTCTGTGGCTTAGGCGTTGCGAACGCACTTCGTAATGTCGGGGTACCGGATTCGATCCCAGCTGCGGACGATTTGTCTTGCGTTGGTTTCGACAGTCGTACAGAAAGCTGACCGTTTAGAGAGCAATGGCAAACTACTGAACGTTAAATTTGCATAGAAGAACCAAAACAGAAAAAAATGCTAATGAATGTTGAATAAAGAAACAACATCACAGCACTCGGGAAACCTATATAAGCGCTTCGTCCCCATCTTCAGCAGCAAGCGAAGAGTTGAAATTCCGATGGTACCAGTAACTGTCTGATTGTATATCCGTCTCACCTTTTCCCTGAGTATTGAGCGTCGGCCAGATCCCCTTGTGACTTCCCGCAGCGCCATTCTCTTTAGACTGTAATGATCTATCTGTGCCTCGGCACTGTTCACTCGCCTCCAAAGGGCCCTCACAACATTCAACTTGTCATACATCATTTCACCACCAAGTGTGTGCATAACCGGCCAATCTATCTGCCTGCTAATTTCGTAACACACCGGCATCCCCTGAAGAAAATATCTAAAGGTTGCTAACTACCCGGGTCCTTTGAAGTGATGCTTGCCACTCTGCACAGAGCATGCTTGTCTCCACCTTTCTCAACATGCTTTGTGAGTCAGTTACAATGACAGCATGTGTCTACATCTGATTCTCAAGCCAGCCGGAGGCAGCAGTGACCACCTCCACCTCCATTCTCAAACTAGACGTTTTTCATATGCCAGGCTTTGTTGCACCAGTCGACGTCCATTCGCCTTTGCTATGAACCCCCGTACACTTCGTCTACACCTGAACACAGAAACATCTGAATAGACAATCACATCACCTGGGCGGGAAGTGTCATGAATCATTTGTTGAACTTCTGATTCTGCAGCACCAGCTGGCCAGTCCCTGCACTTACGTCCTAAAGTGATTAGAACCCTACACAAGTCTCAAACCTGATCGGACACTTTGACCCACTCGACAAAAAAATTTTTTTTCCTTTTTTTTGTGTGAAAAATTAATAATTTAAAAACAAAAATGCTAGTGTTGGTTCTGCAACGTCCTGTAAAGGATACGCAACAAACTTTTTATCATCGTACCATATACAAATATGACAGGTCTCTTGCCCCCCCCCCCCCCCCCCACCCCCCCCCCTAGCAACACACGAAAATATGTAGCGGGCTCAGGGACCCACGCCTCAAAATGTTTTCTCTGTGTCGATGCCGCCGAGTCACCCCCCGCCCCACCCCCGCCTTATTTCGTCCCACAGTTGAGCGCCTACTTAAAAAATTAGGGAACATTTTAACGTTCTAACAGCTTCCCGCTCCATTTGGCCAAATGAATCCTGTCACTAGGTTGTCAAAAATGGATCTAGTTTATTTTAAGCGGGGATGGGCCTTGAGCAAACGGACTGAGTGAACGCACGTGCCGGTGTGAGCAGAATTCTCTTATACAGACAGGGACACTCTTGTGTCGTGTATTTCCGGCCTTCTTGTTCACAAAATTTAAAGTGATTATTAAAATTTTATTACACGAAATTGTATTTGTGAAAGATTCATGATAACTGGGAAAGTGTGTAGCACGTTCTTGAAAATGTTGTACAGAAAATATTGCTTTGATAATTCTCTCTCCCCTCTCATTAGCCAATATTTTCTTCCTTCTCTCGTTCTCCTTCACTATTTGTTTATTACAAAACACACACTTACACACACACACACACACACACATACACATTATATACAAACACATACACACACATAGACACCTACATATATTCAACGCTTCATTAAAAGAAAACAGTGTCATTACTCATCATACAGGCGTCCACAAGGTGCCGGTACGGACTACCAATTGTTTGTTACGGAAACATGAGGCTTAAACAAGGGTGCCGGTACTACTTAACGCCAAAAAAAAAAAAAAAAAACTGCGCGCGTGCACACGCACACACACAGTTCCCACCCACCCACACACACACGCAGACACACACACACAGAGTACACGGTCTTATAAGTTGACCACGATGAGAACTGTAGCAAATCGGTCAACTTACTGAAGTGGTCAACTTACCTAGATGGTCAACTTATGGAGATTGTCAACACACGCGAAGGTCGGCTTACGGAATGAGGCAGGTTGTAGTGTACTTCATTAAACCTCAAATAAGTGAGAACTAGGGCCGCATTAACATGTGCTGAGGCGCCAAGCTATATAAAGCACCGAGGCCCCTACCATTTTAAATTATACCTCAAAAATCTAAAATGTAAACTTAAAAAAAAAATATTTAGACAGTAGAAATGTGTTGTCGTTTAGTGTATGTAAACGAAAACAGTGGAAGATGTGTCTACAAAGTCACAGATATTGTATTCTATAACCATGTAAATGGTTCTTTGAAAGATAATTGTATCTGAAAGAAAATGTGTGGGGGAGGAGAGACCAGGAATTTTTCTTTGAGGCCCTTGTAGATTGTGAAGCCCTTGTATATTGTGAGGCCCTAATCTGTAGCTTAGTTAGCTCATGCCTAAATCCAGCACTGATGAGAACACAGTATCATATGAGATCATGTATAGCGACAACATCAGATTAAATCATCAACATATTTGAAATAATAAATATTTTTGGGGGGCAATCTGGTAATCCTAGTTTCAGGTGGTGGAAAGGGGAGGGGGCGGGGTGAGGGTAAAGGTTGTTTGGGGGGGGGGGGGGTGGAAGGAACACCAAAAGAGTAAGACTTGTCTGTGTCTTATTCTTAGAGTCAGAATTGTCTGTGTCCTATTCTTAGAGTCAGACTTGTCTGTGTCTTATTCTTAGTCAGACTTGTCTGTGTCTTATTCTTAGAGTCAGACTTGTCTGTGTCTTATTCTTAGAGTCAGACTTGTCTGTGTCTTATTCTTAGAGTCAGAATTGTCTGTGTCTTATTCTTAGAGTCAGACTTGTCTGTGTCTTATTCTTAGAGTCAGACTTGTCTGTGTCTTATTCTTAGAGTCAGACTTGTCTGTGTCTTATTCTTAGAGTCAGACTTGTCTGTGTCTTATTCTTAGAGTCAGACTTGTCTGTGTCTTATTCTTAGAGTCAGACTTGTCTGTGTCTTATTCTTAGAGTCAGACTTGTCTGTGTCTTATTCTTAGAGTCAGACTTGTCTGCGTCTTATTCTTAGAGTCAGACTTGTCTGTTTTTATTCTTAGAGTCAGACTTGTCTGTGTCTTATTCTTAGAGTCAGACTTGTCTGTGTCTAATTCTTAGAGTCGGACTATGTCTTATTCTTAGGGTCAGACCTGTCTGTGTCTTATCTTTGAGTCAGATTTGTTTATGTTTTATTCTTAGAGTCAAACTTGTCTGTGCCTGTGTGTTGCGCACTCATCCGTTTTACTCATCTAACTTATTTGTATGCATACTCTTGGCTTTCAACCTCCCAGGCAGATTACTCCGACTTCGAATGATGCCCCCAATAAGTCGACTCCTACGACATGTTTGTTGGATAGGCAGTGGGTCTATTCTTGTTTTCACTCTCAAATGAGCCCTAGAACCCACACAAGGACAATCTAATTATTAATATATTGACCTTTTTCTTTATTTTAATAATTAAACAAATTACACACACATTTAGAACTATCATCAGGGAAGGCTCGCTCATGGGCCACTCAAACATCCAAGACCTACAACGGATTGCAACGGACCGCCGTGCATGGAGAGTCACGACCTCTGCCCTATGTGCCGCACTCGACACAAGAGGAAAGACTAACTAACTAACTAACTAACTAACACACACATTAATAAACTTAACAAATATGTTCTTGATGTTCTTGCTTTTTCTTCCAACGACAGGTGCTTGTTCTTTGCCAGCCTGACATGGTTCTTCTCTGCTGCCTACAACATTTGGTCTGTAGTCATTTACGACGTCGAGGTGGTGACCCTGGCATCCGAGCGACGAACTAAAGATCTCTTCCTGTGTTTCGCCTCCAGCCGATTCATGTACCTACACGACATATTTGAAGTTCTCAACCCCTTAGTGACCTTCATATTTCCTGCTTTATCTTGCACTTTGCTGTTTATTTATTTTGTCAGAAATAAACAAGAGGCTGATAAGCCAGGCAGACCGTACAAGTCCTCAAAGTCTGTAGTGATATTCACACTTGCACTGTTGGTATCCTTCGTGGCAAGTCACCTTCATGGGAAATTGCAACTCTTGTTTTGAACTACGGAGCCAAGGAGCACCAAACGAGGCAGCTGGTCAGCTTGAAAATCCTCCATCTTCTATCGTTTTCTCGAGGCTTCTGGGATATCTTCATCTTCGGCGGTTTCAGGCATTACGTCTGCAAAAAGGAGAAAGCATTGGCTCATTTCCGAGAACAGAGGTCGCTTCAGGTGCAGCGGACAAGCCTAGCCATACCCTTTCAGGACAGAGGGATGTCCACTAGTTTGCTGGACAGTGACCCGTCCGTCAGTCGCAGGTACTCCAGTGACATTAGCAGGAGAGCGTCGGCTTTAGATGACATCTCATGTCAGTTTGACCACAACCCTGACCAGATGCAAAATGAACAGGATCTCCTGCAAAGACCGCTCAACTCGTCAAAGCCAGCGGAAGATCTTGTTCCTGTAGTGACCGTTGGCTATCTTATCCCTCGCTCTCCCTGTGCTTCGGACAATCGCCGCCAGTTTATTTTCCCACCCGACAATGAATTTAGCCATGAGCGCAAAGTACAGACTAACCGAGGACTGTCCGGAAAATCGGTTTTCGGTAGCTGTGAAGCTATTCAGGAAATCTCTGAAGATGGGGATTTCCTGGCAGCCTTAAGCACCACAACAAGAAAACCTCTCCATTTGCGACGGAAATCTTGCGGAGATAAAGCGTCTCATTTGCTAAAACTAAACTTACATCGGGTAGCCAGGTCTGCTGCTGGTACAGACGGAGGTAATACGAAAACCGAAAGAAACCTGGGAATTAGTGACCACAACAACCCCAGTAACGCAGCTACCAAGCAAACAAACACACATTCACTACACGACAACATCACGATGTCTGCATCGGAAACACAAATGGAAAACATATCGCAAGTTCCACTGGCCAAGAACCATAATTACACAATACAGATAAGCAAAAGTGCAGAGAAATTATCTGCTCCTTTCCCTGAAGATTTTAACCGAGAAATTCGCAGAAATACACTGAACGTTCCATCGACCCCCTCCAGACGGGGCAGTAGTTGTAAATACTTGACCGTTCCATCCACTATGACGCCTTTCATTCCACGGTCGCCTTGCGCCACCGACTGACCAGTCCGGCCACTTGTGATCCTTACGCGCCTTATTGTGAACCACTCTCGCTTTGTGGCCTGCTTCTACAGCATAACTGTGCACGATTATGTTGTATCCAACAATTACATAGGGTTCATACCTTGGACATCAATGAAAGAGATGATTTACTGTCAATGTCTTGTAAATGGTATTTAACTTATGCAGCATTTATTGCTTTCATGGAATTTTTATGTCATAGCGACTACTGAATTCATCGTCTTTGATCAGTGGGTCTAGTAGTGTACCAAAGCCACAAGGGCACATATCACCAGGCATTGATTATCAGGTATAGATTACTAGGCATAGATCACCAGGCATAGATTACCAGGGATTGATTACTAGGCATAGATATCAGGCATAGATCACCCGGCATAGATTACCAGGTATAGATTACTAGGCAAATATTACTAGGCATAGATCACCAGGCATAGATCACCAGGTACAGATTACTGGGCATAGATTACTGGGCATAGATTACTGGGCATAGATCACCAGGTATAGATTACTGGGCATAGATTACTGGGCATAGATACCAGGCATAGATCACCAGGTATAGATTACTGGGCATAGATACCAGGCATAGATCACCAGGTATAGATTACTGGGCATAGATACCAGGCATAGATCACCAGGTATAGATTACTGGGCATAGATTACTGGGCATAGATACCAGGTATAGATTACCAGGCATAGATTACTGGGCATAGATACCAGGTATAGATTACCAGGCATAGATTACTGGGCATAGATACCAGGTATAGATTACCAGGTATTGATTACCAGGCATAGATACCAGGTATAGATTACCAGGTATTGATTACCAGGCATAGATATCTGGTATAGATTACCAGGTATAGATTACCAGGCATAGATTACCAGGTATAGATTACCAGGTATAGATTACCAGGTATAGATCACAAGGCATAGATCACCAGACATAGATCACGAGGCATAATTACCAGACATAGATTACCAGGTACAGATCACCAGACATAGATCACCAGACATAGATCACCAGGCATAGATCACCAGGCATAGATCACCAGACATAGATCACCAGACATAGATCACCAGGCATAGATTACCAGACATAGATCACCAGACATAGATCACCAGACATAGATCACCAGGCATAGATCACCAGGCATAGATCACCAGACATAGATCACCAGGCATAGATTACCAGGCATAGATCACCAGGCATAGATCACGAGGCATAATTACCAGACATAGATCACCAGACATAGATTACCAGACATAGATTACCATGCGTGGTCTCGATGCACGGTGTCCGCATCAAGTGCTAGAGGTTCCGACACAGTAGAAAATGATGTTAAATTAGAAAGTCCAACAGTTTACCCGAGGCTGGTATAGCCGTGAAAAGGGGGGGGGGGGGGGTACAATAGCCGTGACAGGAGTACAATAGACGTGACTGGGGTACAACAGACGTGACCGGGGTACATGTTGTAATGTCTTTGGGTGTTGAACGGGGAAAGCAGACAGGCAGACAACGACAGTGAAAAATCCATGCAGAAAGAAGAACTAGAATAATTGTATGTTTAAGAGGCAAGAGCTAAAATATGCTTATGCCTCATATGTTAGTTGACACATAATGGCTGCAAAATATCCGGTATCTGTGAGTCATTGTATGTGCTAGTTGTCTTATCGCCACAATGTGTGGAATGTTATAGCTCAATATGTGTCCGTTTGTGGTATACTGTGCACACAGACACGAGAAAACATGTATCATATGTGCTATGCTACAGATCTTAATGATATCCCATCTGCAATATTAGATAGCCCAAGCAAAGAAGAAGTGTGTGGTATGCAGAAGTACAGAAATTCAAGTATCTGGGCACATAGACAACATCCGATGGAAGATGTATCACAGAGATAAGAAACAGTATACTACAGTATATATACGACAGGCAAAAACGGCATTTTATAAAATGAAGAACATCTTATGCAATATATCTTTGTCTTTAAAGGTTAGGAAATGAATTCTTGCTTGCTACATACATCCAGTTTTAACAAATGGCCGTGAATCCTGGACAATCGGTAGGCAGGCCAAACAATTTCTTGAAGCCTTAGAGATGTGGTTTTACAGAAGAATGCTTAAAATACCTTGGACAGCCGAAAAGAGCAACCAAGAGGTTTTGAAAGAGGCGGGAGCCTGAAGACACCTAATCACAGACATCAGAAGAAGACAGTCATCATTTTTCGGCCATGTTATGAAAAGAGGGAAAATGGAACATGTTGTGACCACTGGAAAGATCTGTGGAAGAAGGATTTTTTTTTTTAAATATCCAGAAACCATGAGTTGTTAAACCGTTGGCTCTGTACTATGGGTACGAAACCCTCTGGCATTGATTCCATGATAGATACCGTAAATCTGGAAGAAATGTGGCTTTTCTGCCGACCCCCGGGCGTGAACCCGGACCACAAGGAGTTCGTCACCCGGTCGCCGCGAAGTCTTGTTTTAAGCCAACTACGCTAGTGAGCCGGGCTTGCAAGGAGGGATAGAGGAAGACAACAAGAGAAGATTCTTGACAGTCTTACTGTGTGACATGGAGGTATGTGAGCACACGGACTGATACATGCAGCAGGAGATCGCAGATTGTGGAGAGGCATGATCGCCCACGCCAGTCGGCAAGGCACCCGATGATGATGATGCGGTATGCGGTGGCCAGGTAATAAGCAGGGTTTGACACTGGCATCAAGTGTTGCGCTTGCTGTGTCTGATTTCTGTGATAAATGTTGTGTTCTGTGTGTGTGTGTGTGTGTGTGTGGGGGGGGGGGGGGGTTGATGTATGGTGTTATTTGTATGGTGTGTTTGTGAGCTTTGGTCGTTTTTATGTGTGATTTCTTGGGATATATTATGTAATGTCTCTGTGATATATAGCATAATTTCTGTGTGATATATTGCACAGCGTCTGTGTCGCATAGTGTATAGTGTCACGGGAGCGTATTGCACAATGTCTGTGTGATAAATTGCAATATGTGTGTGTGATATATTGCAGCGTGTCTGTGTGATATATTACACCACGTGTGTGTGATACATTGCAGCGTGTATGTGTGATACATTACACCAAGTGTGTGTGATACATTGCAGCATGTATGTGTGATACATTACACCAAGTGTATGTGATACATTGCAGCGTGTATATGTGATATATTACACCAAGTGTGTGTGATACATTGCAGCGTGTATGTGTGATATATTATACCAAGTGTATGTGATACATTGCAGAGTGTCTGTGTGATAAATTGCAATATGTGTGTGTGATATATTGCAGCGTGTCTGTGTGATATATTACACCACGTGTGTGTGATACATTGCAGCGTGTATGTGTGATACATTACACCAAGTGTGTGTGATACATTGCAGCATGTATGTGTGATACATTGCACCAAGTGTATGTGATACATTGCAGCGTGTATGTGTGATATATTACACCAAGTGTATGTGATACATTGCAGAGTATCTGTGTGATATATTGCACTGTGTCTCTGTCGTATAGTGTATAATGTATGTGTGACATATTGCATAACGTCTAGGTGATGAAATACATAAGAAAGAATATTTTTATCACAGTGCATGTATTTGTAAACATAAATGTGTTTTTCTTTTGTCTTACGAATTCTTGAAGAAATAAACATGCACAATACCTGCCACATTTCCTAGGTCAGAGTTTGCCTTGAGTGTTTATTGGTAAAGAAACTCTGCATTCGTAACTAACTGTCTTATACATGTCGTAAGAGGCAAATAAGAAGATTGGAGACTGGGTACCATAGACGGCGACTTAAAAAGCATGGGGGAGGGGCATGGGGCTCGGCCATCTCATTTCTATTGTTTGCGGGGGTCAAGGGGTATGAGCTTTGTTTAAGCGTGCAATAATAATATTAATAAAATAATTATTACGCCTTGGCAAATATACATAATATATTTGATATAATCTAAAAAATACAAATGCATGCTTAAAAAGGGGCTTTTTATACATATCTATCTTGTGGTTGTGGGTTGTTCCACTGACTCATCTTGTAGTTTTCAAGGGGTCAGGGTTCCAGTCACCCACACATGTGATGTCTTCCCTGGTTCTCCCAGAAGCTGGACTGGGTTCTATCCATGACATGTAAATAATTGTGAAGGACAGAAGGAAGTGGAAGAATAAACTTCGAACTCTGTAACAATCAGTCAGTGCCCCCTCCCTCCCCATCAGTCAGTGACTCTATCAGTCAGTGCCACAATCAATCCATGCCCCACATCAGTCAGTACCTCCATCAGTCAGTACCTCCATCAAGCCGTGACTCTATCAGTCAGTACCTCCATCAGTCAGTGACTCTATCAGTCAGTACCTCCATCAGTCAGTGACTCTATCAGTCAGTACCTCCATCAGTCAGTGACTCTATCGGCCAGTACCTCCATCAGTCAGTGACTCTATCAGTCAGTACCTCCATCAATCAGTACCTCCATCAGTCAGTACCTCCATCAGTCAGTACCTCCATCAGTCAGTAACTCCATCAGTCAATACCTGCACCAGTCAGTACCTCCATCAGTCAGTGACTCTATCAGTCAGTACCTTCATCAGTCAGTACCTCCATCAGTCAGTACCTCCATCAGTCAGTACCTCCATCAAGCAGTAACTCTATCAGTCAGTACCTCCATCAGTCAGTGACTCTATTGGTCAGTACCTCCATCAGTCAGTACCTCTATCAGTCAGTACCTCCATCAATCAGTACCTCCATCAGTCAGTACCTCCATCAGTCAGTACCTGCACCAGTCAGTACCTCCATCAGTCAGTGACTCTATCAGTCAGTACCTTCATCAGTCAGTACCTCCATCAGTCAGTACCTCCATCAGTCAGTACCTCCATCAGTCAGTGACTCTCTCAGTCAGTACCTCCATCAAGCAGTGACTCTATCAGTCAGTACCTCCATCAAGCAGTGACTCCATCAGTCAGTACCTCCATCATGCAGTGACTCTATCAGTCAGTACCTCTATCAAGCAATGACTCTATCAGTCAGTACCTCCATCAAGCAGTGACTCTATCAGTCAGTTACCTCCATCAAGCAGTGACTCTATCAGTCAGTGCCCCTATCAGCCAGTGCCCCTATCAGTCAGTGCCTCCCATCAGTCAGTGTCTCCCATCAGTCATTGCCCCCGTCATTCAATGCCCCATCGTTCAGTGCTCCCATAAGTCAGTGCCCCAATCATTCAGTGCCCCTATCAGTCAGTGCCCACATCAGTCAGTGCACACATCAGTCAGTGCACACATCAGTCAGTGCACACATCAGTCAGTGCACCCATCAGTCAGTGCCCCCATCAGTCAGTGCACACATCAGTCAGTGCACACATCAGTCAGTGCACCAATCAGTCAGCGTTAACACCACATCAAAGATAGTCTGCATTAATCATTAATGCCATTTTCCCTCCCCGGAGTTTATTTGTTCTGTCTATTGATATTAGTCCTTTTGTAACGCTACTTTCTCATCTGTAACGCTACTTTCTCATCTGTAACGCTTTCTCATTCCTTGCATACAGTTGTTATTTATTCATTTATAATTCACATGTACTGAAAAACATTTTCCTCACTGACGTTTAAGTCTTAATCATAACAGCAACTTCGACCTAATGGTGAAGGAGGTTATCTAATTAACAACACCAATAATAATAATAATAACAACAACCAGGTATAACAATAAGAAGAAATATCAATCAAGCAGTTAAAAAAAAAAAAAAAACATTTATTACCAGCAAAGTCGATGATCAACAGCCAATATTTTCTAAACATCTCAGGTGCCGTTTATTTTTTCAAGGACATAAAACAAAATGAATATTGCTATCAATGATTCAGAACTATCTGTCCAACCGCCCGGCCCGCTAGAGTGATGTTTTCCGGCCCGCATAACTCTTGAATACAACAGAGTCGGCTGTGTATCCTTTCACCCGAGTATCAAAACACTTTCTCAGTGGGGACTGAATAGCACAGCGAATATTCCCCTCTCCAATGGGTTGTGGAGGCGGAGAAGGGGGAGGAAGAAGGGGTGAGGGGAAAAAGGGGGGGCGGGGGGGGCACTGAACTGCACCGAGAAAGCAAAATAATGAACGGATACATAAAATGATTAGACTTGTTATTTTAGTGTTTACATACACGTCCCACTTTTCTCGTTACT
>CAJHNH020001068.1:0-22500 GCA_905116865.2 Candidula unifasciata | reverse complement strand
TAACATATACAGTGCTAGTCTAACATACACATTCCCCGTTTAACATATACAGTGCTAGTCTAACATACACATTCCCCGTTTAACATATACAGTGCTAGCCTAACATACACATTCCCCGTTTAACATAAACAGTGCTAGCCTAACATACACATTCCCCGTTTAACATATACAGTGCTAGTCTAACATACACATGTCTCGTTTTACATATACAGTACTAGTCTAACATACACATGTCCCGTTTTACATATGCAGTGCTAGTCTAACATACACATTCCCGTTTAACATATACAGTGCTAGTCTAACATACACATTCCCCGTTTAACATATACAGTGCTAGCCTAACATACACATTCCCCGTTTTACATATACAGTACTAGTCTAACATACACATTCCCCGTTTAACATATGCAGTGCTAGTCTAACATACACATTCCCCGTTTAACTACTGATATATTCACACTGTTAGTTGTGTATCCTTTATGTATTTATTGTCCCAGCTGACACGTGCGGACATTCTGCTGAGTAACCACCGACCTGGCCGCATCGAGATACCAGCTTAGTGATTTTGTGTATCTATGTAGTATTGTTCAATGTGTATGTGCTGATGAAGGCTCAATAGCTGCAACGTTCACGTTTTGTTTGTATTTGTTATATTGTGAAGCTTGCTAATATACTTTTCGTTCGGGCTTATGTCTTTTTTTTTTAATCCTTTACAGGACGTTGCAGAACTAACCCCAGCAGCCCCTGGCTGTTGTGTGGTTTCTCTAGGCAAATTTACATCCAGTAGTTTGCCATTGCTCCCTAAACGGTCGGCCCCCGATACCACTGTCAAAACCAACGCAAGGCGCATGGTGGCCTGCAGCTGGGATCGAACCCGGCACCCCGGCATTACGAAGCGTTCGCATCGACTTAGCCACAGAGCCGACATATTCACACGAGTTAACATATATTCACCTACCAAACCCACACATTATCCTGCATGTATACATACCCTGCCCTTGGCCTCACACCCACACATACCCTGCCCTTGGCCTCACACTCACACAAACCCTGCCCTTGGCCTCACACTCACACATACCCTGCCCTTGGCCTCACACTCACACATACCCTGCCCTTGGCCTCACACTCACACATACCCTGCCCTTGGCCTCACACTCACACATACCCTGCCCTTGGCCTCACACTCACACATACCCTGCCCTTGGCCTCACACTCACACATACCCTGCCCTTGGCCTCACACTCACACATACCCTGCCCTTGGCCTCACACTCACACATACCCTGCCCTTGGCCTCACACTCACACATACCCTGCCCTTGGCCTCACACTCACACATACCCTGCCCTTGGCCTCACACTCACACATACCCTGCCCTTGGCCTCACACTCACACATACCCTGCCCTTGGCCTCACACTCACACAAACCCTGACAACATCAAAAACCTACTCATTTACATCAGCTAAGACACATAACGCCTTACATGTTCATACACAGCTTGTAGATATACACACATACAGACAACACACCGACACGCACACTCACCGAAACATCAAGCAATAACACATTCACACACATATTCACCCCCCCCCCCCTCCCTTTTCCCAACCCATACACACATACACACACAGATACAAACACATTCAAGCTCTGCCCCCGTTTCCCAGCTACTCGAGATTGTCCTCGGGACAAAAATTCCCGCAGAAATGAAATTTGGCAAAGCCTGACTCTCGTTGGTTAGCGGCACTTAGAGAAAAACGTACTCGACACCTGGCTACGGCAAGATGTTATTTCATTTCTTGTCTCTAGCTTTTATCCCCTTCCGGTGGGAAAATAAAATTACTTATCCGAAAACACAGTTTGAAGTACATAAAGAGCTTCTGGAAAGAGAGGTCTAGAGATTCCAGAATACGGCCTGTTGGTTGTTCTGTCTTTTTCTGCGCCAGCTCTTGGCCAGAAGACGATGCTGCATTATTTGAATTCTGACACCCTTAAGTTGGAACTAATTTGCTCTCTCTCTCTCTCTCTCTCTCTCTCTCTCTCTCTCTCTCTCTCTCTCTCTCTCTCTCTCTCTCTCTCTCTCTCTCTCTCTCTCTTCTGCCTCTGTCTCTTTAATTCGGCCTCTCCCCATGTCTTTCTCCGCATGTGTGTATGTGTGTGTGACAGTATGTTTCTCTATCTCTGTACACTATTGCTCACTGTCCCTGCTTCTCATCAAGTCTGTCAGTCTGTCTGTCTGTTTGTCTGCCTATATCTCCCTCTACGCCCCCCCCCACCCACCTCTCATGTATGCTAAAATCAATGAGCCTGAAATTATAGACTCTAGAATGAAAATATAACACAACATTTCTTATTTCAGAGAGCACCAAAAGTAAATACAAACGCTAATTTAAAAGACATGAACATCAAAGTTAACGTGGTCATAGACAGCGTCACGTCTATGAATGGGACATACGGACGTCATAGTAACAATCTGATTAGGAATATAATAGTGGATTCTGAATCCCGGCACGTTAGCTCAGTTGGTTAAACCAGCTGCGCAGTGACCGGGTGACAAACTTCTTATGGTCTGTGTTCACGTTTGGGGACTGGCAGAAGAACCCCTTATTTCTACATTTACGGTATCTATCATGGAATCAAGGCCGAATAGATGTGACATCCATAGTACCGAGGGAAAGGGTTTATAACTCATGGTTTCTGGATTTACAAAAAAATGGATCCTCAGAGGCGAGGCTGGGACCGACTAGGCAGATGTGGGAGTAGGATACTGGACTACAACTAGCGACAGACTTGCCATCGTAAATGTTCGGACACATCTAGAGAATACGATTAGGTGGGCCATGAGGAAGGGATCAGGGACCAAGGTCGTCTCGCCGGACTGTGACTTGCTAATCCCCGTCGATATCCTAGCACATCGGTCCCACCCACTGCTGCTCCGTCTCAGTACTCGTCTCAGTACCTCCATCCTCCAACCACTCATCTCAGTTCCTCCATCCTCCAACCACTAATTAGTACCTCCGCCATCCCTCCAGCCCAGTACCTCCATCCATCCTCCGCCAACCATCTGAGTACCTCCATCCTCCAGCCACTCATCTTAGTACCTCCTCCTCTAGCCACCATCTTAGTACCTCCATCCTCCTAGCCACTCATCTTAGTACCTCCATCCTCTAGCCACTCATCTCAGTACCTCCATCCTCCAGCCACTCATCTTAGTACCTCCATCCTCCAGCCAGTAATCTCAGTACCTCCATCCTCCAGCCACTCATCTTAGTACCTCCATCCTCCAGCCACTCATCTCAGTACCTCCATCCTCCAGCCACTCCAGCCACTCAGTACCTCCATCCTCTAGCCAACCACTCATCTCAGTACCTCCATCCTCCAAGCCACTCATCTCAGTACCTCCATCCTCCTCAGCCACTCATCTCAGTACCTCCATCCATCCTCTAGCCACTCATCTCAGTACCCATCATCCTCCAACCACTCATCTCAGTACCTCCATCCTCCTAGCCACTCATCTCAGTACCTCCATCCTCCAACCACTCATCTCAGTACCTCCATCCTCCAGCCACTCATCTTAGTACCTCCATCCTCCAGCCACTCATCTTAGTACCTCCATCCTCCAGCCACTCATCTTAGTACCTCCATCCTCCAGCCACTCATCTCAGTACCTCCATCCTCCAGCCACTCATCTTAGTACCTCCATCCTCTAGCCACTCATCTTAGTACCTCCATCCTCCAGCCACTCATCTCAGTACCTCCATCCTCCAGCCACTCATCTTAGTACCTCCATCCTCCAGCCACTCATCTCAGTACCTCCATCCTCCAGCCACTCATCTCAGTACCTCCATCCTCCAGCCACTAATCTTAGCCAATCACCTCCATCCTCCAGCCACTCATCTTAGTACCTCCATCCTCCAGCCACTCATCTCAGTACCTCCATCCTCCAGCCACTCATCTCAGTACCTCCATCCTCCAGCCAGTAATCTTAGTACCTCCATCCTCCAGCCACTCATCTCAGTACCTCCATCCTCCAGCCACTCATCTCAGTACCTCCATCCTCCAGCCACTCATCTTAGTACCTCCATCCTCCAGCCACTCATCTCAGTACCTCCATCCTCCAGCCACTCAATCTTAGTACCTCCATCCTCCAACCACTCATCTCAGTACCTCCATCCTCCAACCACTCATCTCAGTACCTCCATCCTCCATCCCACTCATCTCAGTACCTCCATCCTCCAGCCACTCATCTCAGTACCTCCATCCTCCAACCACTCATCTTAGTTACCTCCATCCTCCATAGCCACTCATCTTAGTACATCCATCCTCCAGCCACTCATCTTAGTACCTCCATCCTCCACCACTCATCTCTCAGCCAGTAATCCTCCATCCTCCAGCCACTCATCTCAGTACCTCCATCCTCCAGCCACTCATCTCAGTACCTCCATCCTCCAACCACTCATCTTAGTACCTCCATCCTCCAGCCACTCATCTTAGTACCTCCATCCTCCAGCCACTCATCTTAGTACCTCCATCCTCCAGCCACTCATCTCAGTACCTCCATCCTCCAACCACTCATCTCAGTACCTCCATCCTCCAGCCACTCATCTTAGTACCTCCATCCTCCAGCCACTCATCTTAGTACCTCCATCCTCCAACCACTCATCTTAGTACCTCCATCCTCCAGCCACTCATCTTAGTACCTCCATCCTCCAACCACTCATCTTAGTACCTCCATCCTCCAGCCAGTAATCTTAGTACCTCCATCCTCCAGCCAGTAATCTTAGTACCTCCATCCTCCAGCCACTCATCTTAGTACCTCCATCCTCCAACCACTCATCTCAGTACCTCCATCCTCCAGCCACTCATCTCAGTACCTCCATCCTCCAACCACTCATCTTAGTACCTCCATCCTCCAGCCACTCATCTTAGTACCTCCATCCTCCAACCACTCATCTCAGTACCTCCATCCTCCAGCCACTCATCTTAGTACCTCCATCCTCCAGCCATCCTCCAAGCCAGATCTTAGTACCTCCATCCTCCATCTTAGTACCTCCATCCTCCAACCATCTTAGTACCTCCATCCTCCAACCACTCATCTCAGTACCTCCATCCTCCAACCACTCATCTCAGTACCTCCATCCTCCAACCACTCATTTCAGTTCCTCCATCCTCCAACCACTCATCTCAGTACCTCCATCCTCCAACCACTGATCTCAGTACCTCCATCCTCCAACCACTGATCTCAGTACCTCCATCCTCCAACCACTCATTTCAGTACCTCCATCCTCCAACCACTCATCTCAGTTCCTCCATCCTCCAACCACTGATCTCAGTACATCCATCCTCCAACCACTCATTTCAGTACCTCCATCCTCCAACCACTCATCTCAGTTCCTCCATCCTCCAACCACTCATCTCAGTTCCTCCATCCTCCAACCACTCATTTCAGTACCTCCATCCTCCAACCACTCATTTCAGTTCCTCCATCCTCCAACCACTGATCTCAGTTCCTCCATCCTCCAACCATTCATCTCAGTACCTCCATCCTCCAACCACTCATCTCAGTACCTCCATCCTCCAACCACTCATCTCAGTACCTCCATCCTCCAACCACTCATCTCAGTACCTCCATCCTATAGCCACTGATCTCAGTACCTCCATCCTCCAACCACTGATCTCAGTACGTCCATCCTCCAACCACTCATTTCAGTTCCTCCATCCTCCAACCACTCATCTCAGTACCTCCATCCTCCAACCACTGATCTCAGTACCTCCATCCTCCAACCACTCATCTCAGTACCTCCATCCTCCAACCACTGATCTCAGTACCTCCATCCTCCAACCACTCATCTCAGTACCTCCATCCTCCAACTACTGATCTCAGTACCTCCATCCTCCAACCACTGATCTCAGTACCTCCATCCTCCAACCACTCATTTCAGTACCTCCATCCTCCAACCACTCATCTCAGTACCTCCATCCTCCAACCACTGATCTCAGTACGTCCATCCTCCAACCACTCATTTCAGTACCTCCATCCTCCAACCACTCATCTCAGTACGTCCATCCTCCAACCACTCATCTCAGTACCTCCATCCTCCAACCACTCATCTCAGTACCTCCATCCTCCAACCACTGATCTCAGTACGTCCATCCTCCAACCACTCATTTCAGTACCTCCATCCTCCAACCACTCATCTCAGTACGTCCATCCTCTAACCACTCATCTCAGTACCTCCATCCTCCAATCACTCATCTCAGTACCTCCATCCTCCAACCACTGATCTCAGTACCTCCATCCTCCAACCACTCATTTCAGTACCTCCATCCTCCAACCACTGATCTCAGTACCTCCATCCTCCAACCACTCATCTCAGTACCTCCATCCTCCAACCACTCATCTCAGTACCTCCATCCTCCAACCACTCATCTCAGTACCTCCATCCTCCAACCACTGATCTCAGTACCTCCATCCTCCAACCACTCATCTCAGTACATCCATCCTCCAACCACTCATCTCAGTACCTCCATCCTCCAACCACTCATCTCAGTACCTCCATCCTCCAACCACTGATCTCAGTACCTCCATCCTCCAACCACTCATCTCAGTACCTCCATCCTCCAACCACTCATCTCAGTACATCCATCCTCCAACCACTCATCTCAGTACCTCCATCCTCCAACCACTGATCTCAGTACTTCCATCCTCCAGCCAGTAATCTCAGTACCTCCATCCTCCAGCCAGTAATCTTAGTACCTCCATCCTTCAGCCAGTAATCTTAGTACCTCCATCCTTCAGCCAGTAATCTTAGTACCTCCATCCTCCAGCCAGTAATCTTAGTACCTCCATCCTCCAGCCAGTAATCTCAGTACCTCCATCCTCCAGCCAGTAATCTCAGTACCTCCATCCTCCAGCCAGTAATCTTAGTACCTCCATCCTCCAGCCAGTAATCTCAGTACCTCCATCCTCCAGCCAGTAATCTTAGTACCTCCATCCTTTAGCCAGTAATCTCAGTACCTCCATCCTCCAGCCAGTAATCTTAGTACCTCCATCCTTTAGCCAGTAATCTTAGTACCTCCATCCTTCAGCCAGTAATCTTAGTACCTCCATGGTCAACATTCCGGAAAGATTTTAACTGCATATCTTCAGTTTTTACCACACAACCGGTTTCTGTATGCGTGTTCCCTTTCCAACAGGTGGTTTATTGATTCTTGACTCCACAGCATCGACGTCTTTGAAGTGCGAGGCATTGAGTGTGCTCTGTCCGTACTGTTTGCTTCATCAACCACGACAGACCCGGCTCTACCCTGTCTACTGCTTCCTCCGTCAACCACTGCATACTTGGTAAGTGTCTCAGCTCTTTACAAGCAAACTGTGAGGGGAAACAATGTTGTGGAAATCACATGGTGATTATACATCTTCTTCTTCTTCTTCTTCACTTCCTCTTTTACCGTTGTGGGTGTCGATGGAGATATAAGGTTCTGTTTATAGCTCTTCTGGCCGCCTCGACCATAGGCGATTATACATCAACATGTGTAAAGTATTTCATCGACGCTTTATGAGTCGAAAGCTCAAGATTTGAATTTTGTAGCATATGGAATAATTAGATATACCACGATACTTGTCTTTCACACACGATGTTCTTTGGTATGACTCTCAGCTAAACCCACACAGGCCTTCGTGTTTTACTTGACTGGTTCCCAATTATAACAACATTGGAGGTTGAACCGGATGTCTGAGATCTGCCCTGTCTAAATGTCACCCTGTTTAGAGTGTTATTTTCAGGTTTCTATGCTATCAGTGTCAGACGTGGTCGTTAACCACAAACCATGAAAGAACATTTGAGATCGTGAACATGAGATTTATGAGAAGAGCTGCAGAGTGACAAAAAAGTATAAAATAAAAAGGGAGGCCGTCAGAGAAAAAGGTCGGCACAGAGCCAATTCTAAATTACATTCTAAATCATCAAATCAAATAGTTTGTCCACTTAGAGAGAATGACATGTGACCCCATACCATACAAGGCATACACCACAAGAGGAGAAGGACTAGAGAACGAGGTAGACCAAAAACAAGATGGAAAGATAACATCAGTAAAACAGTACAATATGTCTATGGTCGAAGCGGCTAGAAGAGTATGAAGCAGAACCTGATATCTGCTGCGACACCCGAAGTGGTCAATGAGGAAGTGAAGAAAAAGGGGACGAACAGAATAAGTAGAAGAAAAATCTCACGCTGGCATTCATTTAGCATTCCTGGCAGAAAACCACGAAAGAAAGGACTTTATGTGGCCATATCGTCAGGCAAGTTGTGGTGTTCAGCATGGTAGTGACTGGAACGATCAGCCGTAGGACAGACAAGACAGCGACAATCATGATACTGGTAGCTCCATGACCAGTGTGTGGAATGCAATCATTTGCATATTTGCAAATAACGCAGAAGCCCCAGAAAGAGTGATATGTGAAGAGACCACACAACTACGCCACCCGATAAGATACTCGGCGATGATGACTAAGATACCCTTGAGATTCTCGAACTTTTCAGATATCGGACCAAGGGAGATAATTCATAAAACAGAAACGGGTCTCAATTCTGCCAGAGTAACGAGGCAATTTATCGATAAAACAGTGTGGGGTAATACAGTCATGACATATCAACGAGGTATCGCTATAAGGCGCCATCTGTGACACCGGCTTAACCTCCTACCTACTGGCCTGATGGTTGGGTGATGGAATTCTCATCAAAAATATAATGTAAAAAAATTATCTGAGCTTCTGTGTCGACTCCATCTGAAATGTGTAGCACGACATTCTCTGAGAAATCAAAGTTGCCAGCGAACAGTTTGCTCCATAACCCACCCAGTGACGAGTTATGCCTTATTTCAGGCGACATTGTCGCCTTATTCGCAGGTATATTTGAAGGTGTAGTGGCCCCAAATCATAGCAACAAATGCAAAACAAAGTGAAGAAAATGCATTTATCCAAGGGAAATAAACAAGAGATTTATTTGTACAAATATTTGTAGGGTTATGTTTCTTATGCTTCAATATCGAACAATCAATTTCATTGCTGGTCTTTTCAATCGATACTTCTTCTTTTTCTTGTTCTTGTTGTTGTTGTTGTTGTTGTTGTTGTTCTTTTTCTTCTTCTTCTTCTTCTTCTTCTTCTTCTTCTTCTTCTTCTACTACTACTCCTTCTGTTTTCTGCTTCTTCTTTTTCTTCTTCTTCTTCCTCCTCCTCCTCCTCTTCTTCTTCTTTTAATTTTCAAGTTAGCATGTGTTCTTACTTTGTCCGTTTCACATATCACAGCCATGATCTAGATTCCCAACGTATGTTACTGACATGCATATAATATTTGTTACATTTTTATACCTTGTCTCAATATTGGGCGCAGTTTTTTTTGTTTTGTTTGTTATTCAAAAGCCTTAGCTCTGCTGCAGTCCGGGGCCCAATATAACCTAACAGTTGAGCGATGTTTCTGGGACTTGTACCCGGGTTTCTCCACTTTGTGTCACCGGTCGTTTGCCGCTCGCTGTGCAGTCCTGCTGGGTTGAACTTCATTAATTCATTTTTACATTCACGCTGAGGCCTTCTTGTTATCCGCTTAGTCAAAAAGTCCTCTCAATATCCATCTCTCCAGATCTGTGTGTTTTTAATCACGTTGAGAATTCTTCAGTTTCTTTTAGTCTATTTGTCTCAACAACCAATCTCCATCATTGCTAAAGTGTTGTTGAATATATCTGTATGTTGTCTTGTGTGCGCGCGTGTGTGCCAGCGAATGTGTGCGCCTGTTTGCATTAGGTTAGGTTATATTTAGGGCTCCAGAAAACAGTCGGGGTAAGGCTTTCAAATAACAACAAAATTGCATCGCATATTAGGACGGAATAACTAACAGGAAGAAGAAGATATCGCACTTCAGTATTCCTATACACCTTCAAATAATCTACGTCTTGATTGTGACAGAAGCTTCTGGTATGAATGAATAAGAAACATTCCGCTCAAATTATGACGTCAATGACGCTCGGAAATTTATTCTAAACAAACAATCTGATGATTTCTTTTTCTCTGCGTTCACTGGTTGTGGACGGTCTATAGCACAATTAAATACTGTTGGACACAACCTGCCTCATCTGACCATTTGTTCTCAGTACCCAGAGGCAACGGTCCGGCTCAACGGTCCGGCTTAACGGTCTTGCCTAACGGTCTGGCTCAACGGTCCGGCTCAACGGTTCGGCCTAACGGTCTGGCTCAACGGTCCTGCTCAACGGTTCTGCCTAACGGTCTGGCTCAACGGTCCTGCTCAACGGTCTGGCCTAACGGTCTGCCTCAACGGTCCGGCTCAACGGTTCGGCTGAACGGTCTGGCTCAACGGTCTAGCTCAACGGTCCGGCTCAACGGTCTGGCTCAACGGTCCGGCTCAACGGTCTGGCTCAACGGTCCTGCTCAACGGTTCTGCCTAACGGTCTGGCTGAACGGTCCTGCTCAACGGTCTGGCTCAACGGTCTGGCTCAACGGTTCGTCCTAACGGTCTGGCCTAACGGTTCGGCCTAACGGTCTGGCTCAACGGTCCTGCTCAACGGTCTGGCTCAACGGTCCGGCTCAACGGTTCGGCCTAACGGTCTGGCCTAACGGTTTGGCCTAACGGTCTGGCCCAACGGTCTGGCCTAACGGTTCGGCCTAACGGTCTGGCCTAACGGTTCGGCCTAACGGTCTGGCCTAACGGTCCGGCTCTACGGTCTAGCTCAACGGTCCGACTCAACGGTCTGGCTCAACGGTCCGGCTCAACGGTCCGGCTCAACGGTCAGGCTCAACGGTCACAAGGGGATGGATTGTTTCAGACCAGGACAGCACTAGGCTCAACCCAGACACACACAAAAGATAACCGATAGTTTACAGGAAATGTCTGTGGAAGGGAAAACGACCACAAAGGAGACTGATCTAGCTCCCCTTACTTGCACACACACATACACACGCACACACACGCATACACACGCACACACACACATACGCTCGCACCCCTCCCCACACACACGTCGATTTAAAGAATATGTGACAGCCAAACGTGTCTCATTCCAACATTCCACTGTAAATATTTTGTCTGGGGCTGCCTTTATTTGTTTGCAAGGGGAAGAAATGACTTAGCGAGCCGCATCCATCCGCTGGCCAGCAGTTGGCCACTTAGAATCTTGGTGGTGTTCCTGTGGCTAATTAAAGCAGTATTGACACTAACAACAGACAAGAAACTTCACTTTCAGGACTGTCCACTCAAAAAGTACATATTAAAAAGATCACGCCGGGGGGCCCTTTAAACCTTGGCTTTTTTATTTTGAAACTGGCATCCGTGGGGAACCAAGTGTACTACAATGCACGAGCAACTTGCAGAACCGACCCCAGTACTTTTTTTCCAGTTCCCCGTCCAGAAAATTTTCTACTTGGGTTTTCCCACGGTCGGGCCCTTTGGTGCCACTGTCGAACCTAACGCATGTCGCTCTGCTACCAAATCATCGGCAGCTAGAATCAAACCCGACATCCCGGCATCACAAAGCGCGTTCCCCAACGCCAAAACCACAAAAGCCTACGAACGGGCAACAAAAGAAAGGGCAAAGGTAAAAATCACAGCCCTTGGGAAAACAGTGAGCTTCACAGTCCAAAGACACAGCAGACATTTTAAACTACATCTTTATGCTATGGGCAGCCATTTGTGTTCTCCAATTTACTATTGAACAGAGGGAGAGAGAGAGAGAGAAAGAGAGAGATGAGGAGAGAGAAGACAGATAATGTAGAGAGAGACAGAGATAAGACAGAGAGAGAGAGAGGCAGAAAGAGAAGCGACAGAGGAGACCGAGAAAACAGAGAAGACAGAGAGAGACAGAGAGAGAGACAGAGAAGAGAGAGACGAGAGAGAGAGAGACAGAGACAAGAGAGGAGCACAGAGAGAGACATAGAGATGAGAGAGAGGGGAGAGAGAGTGTGAGAATAGAGATACAGCAGAGAGACAGTAGAGAGAGAGACGAACAGAGAGAGCGAGACAGCAGAGAGAGAGAGGGATAAGAGTACAGAGAAAGACAGAAGAGAGGGGGTATAGAGGGGAGAAATATAATATGGAGAAGGGGTGGGGAGGGGGGGGATAGGGAGAGGAGGGGGGGGGGGGGGTGGGGGGGGGGGGGAGATCCAGGGGGGAGGGGTAGGAAGGGGGGAGAGAGATAGACAGAGGGGAGGAGGGGGGGAGGGGGGGGTGGGGGGGGGGAAAGAGAAAGGGGGGAGGGGGGCGGAGGTGGGGGGGGGGGAGTGGGGGGGGAGGGGGAGAGGGGGAGATGGGGGAAAGGGGGGGGGGCGGGGGGACAGGGGGAGAGGGACGATGGGGGGGGGGGGTAGACAGAGAAGTAGAGATACAGCACATTATTACCTGATCAGTAACTTAGATATATAACAGTATAATACGAGACAGATAGAAGTACATAATCAGATAGAGGTAAGAAGTAGGATATGGATAGAAGAGATGGATAGTTAAGAGATGAGATAGAGAGGAGGAGATATAGGAGAGATAGATAGAGGGGGTGGAAAGTACAAGATGGAAAATTTAAAAAGAGAAAAGGTGGTAGTTGATAAATATACAGCAAAGAGCGGGGATACACAGAAAGGTGAAAGTGGTGGGGGGGGTTGAATTGTTGATATAGAAACGTAAAGAGAAAAGCGCCGTGTTTGGGAGCGGGTAGAAACCTTTTTTAGGCGGATTTGAGGGCATTTAAATCGGTCGGGGGGTGAAAGCCGTCCAAAACACCTAAAAACTCGCAAAGGTTTTTCCCTGATTTTTTCTTATTTGGTTTAAGAATAAAACATTATAACCCCCGGCAATATAAAAATTTAGCGGGGTTTACCTAAAAAATAAAAGCGTTGAAAATCAGGTTGTGCCAAGGGGGGGGGGCCAGGGGAAAGGGGGGGGCCCCATGCTTCCCCGGGGGGCCCCCACAAGGTGCTCACGTGCCCATGTAATAATTTCTTTTCACCCCATTATTTAAATTTTCCCCAGGCACTCAGCTTCGGGAAGTCTCAGGCCTTACCCCCGCTAAATTTTCAAAAACCCGGGGCCCTTTTGCGCAGGGCGGGAAGAGGGTTTGCCTTTTTAAATCCCTGCGGACTCGCTTCAAGTCCCGGTTGGTGTTCGAAACCGGAAAAGGTTTCCGGGGGGCCCCAGCCTCTAGGAAAAAGGGAAACCCGAGTTTAACCACTTTTAGGGGAAAGGGAAGGGGGGGGGGGGGGGGGGTGGCTGGGAACTACAGAGTTAAGTGCGGGCAAAACGAACAGGGGGACAATTCTTATCACTGTTCCCTACCTGGTGGAGAGCACTTATGGGTTTTTTAAACCGTGTGAATGAAAACTGGTTCACAACCCCGACCCTTCCCCCCTTTTTTTTAAAAATTTTCAAATAAAAATTTAGGTCCCGTTTAAAAAAATAGACAATGGAAATACTTTTTGGGGTTTTTAAAAAATGTTTTAAAAAGAAGTAAAAAAACAAATGTTTTTAAAGAAATCACAGAAATCAACCAAAAAAATTTTTTAAAGGCGCAAAAGGGTTTCAACTTAAAAAATTTTTTTAAATTTAAATTTTAAATTGGGAAAACGAAAAAGGAAAAAGCTTTTAAAATAACCTTTTTCCCCTTTAAAAAAAAAACCCTCCGGTGGCGTTTTGGGAGGGCCTTTACCACAACCCCTTTTGGGCCCTTGTAAATTTTTAAACAACTCTAAAACAAAATTCCTCCCTGTCAGATGTCCCGCATTTTTGGGCCTCGTCCCCCCGGGCTCCCCCCCCCCCCTTTGGGCCCCCCCCTTTTCCTCCTCTGCAACCTTTCCTAAACCCTCACGGGTGTACTTCCCCTTTTTTTTTCCTTTTTTCTTCACATGGCCAAAGAATGTAGAGGTTTTGTCCTTCTAAAATTGGGGTAAAAAAATTTTTCTTTAAAAATTTAAATTTAAAGGGAAAAAAAATTTAGACACCAAGGTGATTCCCGAAAGACTAAAAACCCCGGGGCCTATTAGTTCTAAAGCTGAATCCCTGCTGGCCGGACATGGGAAAATTTCACCCCTGGTTGGTTTTCCTGGTTTTCCCTTTTTTGTTCTACAAATTTATTTAATTTTCCCCCGCCAACAACAAGAAAAAATCGGCTTAAAAAAAAAAGGGAAAGGGCTAGCTCGTTGACCCTTTCCCCTTTTGTCGCCTTACGGGGGATCGTGTGTGGGGAAAAACAAAATTTACAGCGGGGAATTTTGGAAAGGGCAAAGCCAAAAGACACCGGGGATCCGATGAGCCTTCAGTAATAATATTTTCCCCTTACACGCCGGGAAACTTGGTGTCCTGTGTCGTTTTCCCTTTTTGAAAATTTGTCCCAAAAGACTCTGGGGACTTTTTAAAAATCCCCAGTTTTTTCCCCCACTGTCTCCCGGGGAAAACCGCAATTTAACGTCCCTTTGCCCCCGAAACCCCATTAACAATCTTTTTGGGCAAAGTCCTTTTTGGTCGTACCGGGGGCCCAAACTCATTGGGGGGGAAAGCGAATAAAATTTTTTGTTTTGTCCATGAAAGTTGTTTCGTTTCGTCTGGGTTTTTTTTTCGGGTTTTCGGGCCCTTTTGTTCTCCTTTTAAAATCTGTGTCATATTCAGGGCTTAAGTTTTCCAATTTACAAAGGGCTTTTTTATGCGGGGGTTAAAAAAACACGATGTGCCGAGAATTTTTCTTGTACAAAATTTTTTAGTTCGTTTTCAAATCATTTTCCCGGGTTTTGGGAAAATCAATTTCAGAAATTTTTAGGGAGTTTTTTTTTTACTGGACAATTATGTTTGGGATTTTGCCACTGCCCCTAAACGGGGCCGGGGTTTTTGATCCCCTTTTGGAATCAGGCGTTTTCTGTGGATATCTGGCAATCACAAAGAAGCCAGGTTGGTAAAATTTTTCTAAATAATGGCCACCCCTCACTCACTCTTGAACCTCAGTTTTACCTGGTTTTTGGGCGGGCTACTCCCGTCCATTTCCCTTTGTTTTTGTGAACCCGTTTTTTTCCCCCCCCTCCCCTGCGTTTTGGGGTAAATACGCCATACCCCGGCCTTGACATCCTTTTTAAGGAAATTTTTTTGCCAGGGCGCAGAAAGGTACTTTATTTTGTACATTATTTTAATGTTGTCCCCCTTTAAAAGTTTGAGCTATTCCCTGTATGTTTACTGTATTGTTTCCTTTTTGGGGCTGATGAAGGGTAAACGCCGCAAAAAGTCCCCTTGGGTTTTTTTATTGTATCGATTTTTTTAAAAGGGTAATTTTAAAAATTTTTTTTTTTTTGTTTTTTTTTTTTAAACCCAAATTTTTTTTTCCTTTCCTATAATTTTTTCCCCACTTCCTTTTAAAAAATGTTCCCCCACAGTATTTTCAAAGGCGCTGATTTTGGGGTTTGGGTTTAAAACGGATGTTTTGGGGGGGCCCAAAGGGTTTGATATCGCCGCCCAATGAAAAACCCAAACCCCAAAAACAATGTACCAACAAAAATCTGTGGGGGCAAAATTTTAAAAAAGAAAAAAAGAAGAAGAAGGAAAGAAGAAAAAGAAAAAAAGAAGAAAGAAAAGAAGAAAAAAAGAAAAGAAGCGAAAAAGAAGAAGAGAAAAAGAAAAGAAGAAAGAAAAGAAGAAGAAGAACGGGAAAAGAAGAAAAGAAAAAAGAAAAAAAGAAAAAAGAAAAAAAAAAAAAAAAGAAAAAGAAGAAAAAAAGAGAAGAAAAAGAAGAAAAAGAAGAAGAAAAAGAAGAAAAAAAGAAGAAGAAAAAGAAGAAAGGGGCAAAAAGAAGAAAAGAAGAAAAAAAGAAGAAAAAAAAGAAAAGAAAAAAAAAAAGAAAAAGAAAAAAGAAGAAGAAGAAAAGAAGAAGAAAAAGAAGAAAAGAAGAAAAGAAGAAGAGAAAAAGAAGAAGAAGAAGAAGAAAAGAAGAAAAAAAGAAAAAAGAAAAAAGGAAAAGAAAAATAAGAAGAAGAAAAAAAAAGAAAAGAAGAAAAGAAGAAGAAGAAAGAAGAAAAGAAAAAAGAAGAAAAGAAGAAAAAAGAAAAAAAGAAGAAAAGAAGAAGAAAAGAAAAAAAAGAAGAAGAAAAAGAAAAGAAGAAGGGAAAGAAGAAAGAAGAAGGGAAAAAAAAGAAAAAGAAGAAAAGAAGAAGAAGAAAAAAAAAAAAAGAAAAAGAAAAAGGGAAAAAAAAGAAAAAAAGAAAAAAGAAAGAGAAAAAGAAGAAGAAAAAGAAGAAAAAAAAAGAAAAAGAAAAAAAGAAAAAGGGAAAAGAAGAAAAGGGAAAAAAGAAAAAAAAAGAAGAAGAAGAAGAAGAAGAGAAGAAGAAGAAAAAAAAGAAGAAGAAAAAAAAGAAAAAAAAAGGAAAAAGAAAAAAAGAAGAAGAAGAAAAAAGAAAAGAAAAAGAAGAAAAAGAAGAAGAAGAAGAAAAAAAAAAAAGAAAAAAAAAAAAAAGAAGAAGAAAAAAAAAAAAGAAAAGAAAAAGAAGAAAAGAAGAAAAAAGAAGAAAAAGAAGAAAAAAAAGGGAAAAAGAAGAAAAGAAAAAAGAAAAAAGAAGAAGAAGAAGAAGAAGAAAGGGAAAGAAAAAAAGAAAAAAAGAAAAAGAAAAAGAAAAGAAGAAAAGAAAAAAAAGAAGAAAAAAAGGGGAAAGAAAAGAAAAGGAAAAGAAAAAAGAAGAAAAAAAAGAAAAAGAAGAGAAGAAGAAAAAAAAGGGGAAAAAAAGAAAAAAAAAAAGAAAAGAAAAGAAGAAAAAGAAAAAAAAGAAAGAAAAAAAGAAAAAAAAGGGAAAAAAAAGAAGAAAAAGAAGAAAAAAGAAGAAGAAGAAGAAAGAAAAGAAGAAGAAAGAAAAGAAAAGAAAAAAAAAAAAGAAGAAGAAAAGAAGAAAAAGAAAAAAAGAAAAAAGAAAAAGAAGAAAAGAAGAGAAAAGAAAGAAAAAGAAGAGAAAAAAGAAAAAAGGGAAAAAAAAAAAAAAAAAAAAAAAGAAAAGAAAAAAAAGAAGAAGAAAAAAGAAAAGAAAAAAAAAAAAGAAGAAAAGAAAAGAAAAGAAGAAGAAAAAGAAGAAAAAAAAGAAAAAAGAAAAAAAAAAGAAAAGAAAAAAAGAAGAAAAAAGAAGAAGAAAAAGAAGAAAAAAGAAGAAAAAAGAAAAAAGAAGAAGGGAAAAAGAAAAAGAAAAAAAAGAAAAAGAAGAAGAAAAGAAGAAGAAGAAAAAAGAAGAAGAAAAAGAAAAAAAAAAGAAAAGAAAAAAAGAAAAAAAAAGAAAAAAGAAGAAAAGGGGGAAAAAGAAGAAAAGAAGAAGAAAAAAAAAAGAAGAAGAAAAGAAAAAGAAGGAAAGAACTTGATTTTTTGGGGAAAAGATTTTGGGAGGGTTGGGTTTTGTTTTGTTTTCTGCTGGGATAATTCGATGGGGAAAAATGGGGGTGGGATCGCGGGGATCGAGAAAAGCTGTTGTAGCCGTTTTACGAGAATGCGTTAATGGGGAGGGTTTATGGGAGTTGGGCCCACATGAAAGGTTTTTGCTAATTAGATTGTGATGATAACCGTGGAAGTCTAATTTTCACAAAAAAATTCCTCCTCTCCCGTCCCCCCATAACAAAGTTTCCCGCAAAACCATTCTAATCCCCCCTCCCCCTCCCATTTCTCCTCTTTCCAGTAAAACATTTTTGCTTCCCTCTTTTTCCTCTCGGTGCCTCGTCCCTACACCACATGAGAACTTCCTGTCTCCTTCACTACCGACAACTTTCCGACTCACTCTCTCGCCACAAGTTGTCGTTGTCACTCTCTGTGTAAAGCTCTTTCACAGATGCTGACAATTTCAACCTTGCCATGTTGTGTTGCGGGTTACAGCAAGCCTGCGATATCGGCATCTTTCGTTCTACACATTTTATTTTAATTAAATTCATGACATGCATATTATGGGACAGTGGGTGTATCTTTCCTTCCAAAATGGGAGGCCCGTAACCACACGAGAATTAGTCCAGCACATTCTTTCCAATGAGGTGCCGTCTTCACAACAAAGGTCATCCATAATTGATCTCGTGTCATTGTTGTGATTTCTGACTGCTGTTCGTCAATATCTCCATGTTAATCTCCCACTTGTATCGATGCGAACCGCCTGCTTGACTGCTTTGAGCTCGTCCTTCCAATTTGGTCTTTGTAAGAAGGTTGCATCTTTTTATTTATCAGTAATATTACCACTGTCATTCTCTCATTTGTTTCATCTCTCTCTCTCCCCTGTCTGTCTATCTGTGGGGCTGGGCTTCCTCTTTCTCTATGTTTTTGTATATCTCTCCTGGACAAGAGACTTTCACTTAATTTCACACAAAAAGAAACAGGAAATGGTAACAAAAGGTAAATGCAACTTGCTGTATCACCAGTCAAATGTCTTTTAAACAGGAACTGGAATTATGTGACCATATAACTGAAATCTGTGCCTACTGTTTTCCTTTGCATCTAAGTAATTTCTCGAGGTCTGTACTGTTTCCCTTTGCATCTAAGTAATTTCTCGAGGTCTGTACTGTTTCCATCTGCATCTAAGTAATTTCTCGAGAACTGTTCTCTTCTTCTTCTTTGCGTTCACCGGCTGTAAACTCCGGCGGAAAATTATGGGTGTTCGTCCACCTCCAGATTCTCAGGCGCCACATCTCCTTGGCTCACTCTCTCTAGATTTGTAATTAGGGTTCAAATCGTCAACAAGCCATTTTCAAGCCTGTCCTATCCATTTCTAAGCCAGTCCTAGCCTATCCTAGCCATATTTAAGCCAGTCCTTTCCATATCTAAGCCAGTCCTAGCCATTTCTAAGCCAGTCCTAGCTTTGTACTGTCTGCACTGAAGTTAAGACAGCAAGACCAGACAATGGACTACCCACGGATACTAAAAGGTTAATGAGGTGTCAGGGAACGTCTAGCCGAAGGAATTACAGTCTGGGGGTGACTGTGACCTTCTCTGTGGTAAATCTGTGCCAAAGAAGCTACCAGCCGGAGGTCACTCATTTGAAAACGGTGACAGCTCTCCTGGGTGTCTTCAGAACAGTTCATGGAGACATCGCTCAACATGTGGGGTTGTTGGAGGGATTGTGGTTGACGGGAAAAGGCTGTCTGATGTCCGAGACTAGAGTATGTGTTATTTTACACACACACACACACACACACACGCGTGTGTAGGGTGTATTAGATGTAAGGTAGGGTGGTGGGTGTAGGGTGTATTAGATGTAAGGTAGTGTGGTGGGTGTAGGGTGTATTAGATGTAAGGGAGTGTGGTGGGTGTAGGGTGTATTAGATGTAAGGTAGTGTGGTGGGTGTAGGGTGTATTAGATGTAAGGTAGGGTGGTGGGTGTAGGGTGTATTAGATGTAAGGTAGTGTGGTGGGTGTAGGGTGTATTAGATGTAAGGTAGTGTGGTGGGTGTAGGGTGTATTAGATGTAAGGTAGTGTGGTGGGTGTAGGGTGTATTAGATGTAAGGTAGGGTGGTGGGTGTAGGGTGTATTAGATGTAAGGTAGTGTGGTGGGTGTAGGGTGTATTAGATGTAAGGTAGTGTGGTGGGTGTAGGGTGTATTAGATGTAAGGTAGTGTGGTGGGTGTAGGGTGTATTAGATGTAAGGTAGTGTGGTGGGTGTAGGGTGTATTAGATGTACGGTAGTGTGGTGGGTGTAGGGTGTATTAGATGTACGGTAGTGTGGTGGGTGTAGGCTGTATTAGATGTAAGGTAGTGTGGTGGGTGTAGGCTGTATTAGATGTAAGGCATTGTGGTGGGTGTAGGGTGTATTAGATGTACGGTAGTGTGGTGGGTGTAGGCTGTATTAGATGTACGGTAGTGTGGTGGGTGTAGGGTGTATTAGATGTAAGGTAGTGTGGTGGGTGTAGGGTGTATTAGATGTAAGGTAGTGTGGTGGGTGTAGGGTGTATTAGATGTAAGGTAGTGTGGTGGGTGTAGGGTGTATTAGATGTAAGGTAGTGTGGTGGGTGTAGGGTGTATTAGATGTAAGGTAGTGTGGTGGGTGTAGGGTGTATTAGATGTAAGGTAGTGTGGTGGGTGTAGGGTGTAGTTGTGGTGTAGATGTAATTAGAGTGTGGTGGGTGTAGGGTGTATTAGATGTAAGGTAGTGTGGTGGGTGTAGGGTGTATTAGATGTAAGGTAGTGTGGTGGGTGTAGGGTGTATTAGATGTAAGGTAGTGTGGTGGGTGTAGGGTGTATTAGATGTAAGGTAGTGTGGTGGGTGTAGGGTGTATTAGATGTAAGGTAGTGTGGTGGGTGTAGGGTGTATTAGATGTAAGGTAGTGTGGTGGGTGTAGGGTGTATTAGATGTAAGGTAGTGTGGTGGGTGTAGGGTGTATTAGATGTAAGGTAGTGTGGTGGGTGTAGGGTGTAAGGGAGGTGGTGGGTTAGATGTAAGGTAGTGTGGTGGGTGTAGGGTGTATTAGATGTAAGGTAGTGTGGTGGGTGTAGGGTGTATTAGATGTAAGGTAGTGTGGTGGTGTAGGGTGTATTAGATGTGTAGGGTGTATGTAGATGTAAGGTAGTGGTGGGTGGTAGGGGTGTAGGGTGTATTAGATGTATTAGGTAGTGTGTGGTGGGTGTAGGGTGTATTAGATGTAAGGTAGTGTAGATGTGGGTGTAGGGTGTATTAGATGTAAGGTAGTGTGGTGGGTGTAGGGTGTATTAGATGTAAGGTAGTGTGGTGGGTGTAGGGTGTATTAGATGTAAGGTAGTGTGGTGGGTGTAGGGTGGGTGTATTAGATGTACGGTGTATTAGCAGTGTGGTGGGTGTAGGGTGTATTAGATGTAAGGTAGTGTGGTGGGTGTAGGGTGTATTAGATGTAAGGTAGTGTGGTGGGTGTAGGGTGTATTAGATGTAAGGTAGTGTGGTGTGATGGTGTAGGCTGTATTAGATGTAAGGTAGTGTGGTGGGTGTAGGGTGTATTAGATGTAAGGTAGTGTGGTGGGTGTAGGGTGTATTAGATGTAAGGTAGTGTGGTGGGTGTAGGGTGTATTAGATGTAAGGTAGTGTGGTGGGTGTAGGGTGTATTAGATGTAAGGTAGTGTGGTGGGTGTAGGGTGTATTAGATGTAAGGTAGTGTGGTGGGTGTGTAGGGTGTATTAGATGTAAGGTAGTGTGGTGGGTGTAGGGTGTATTAGATGTACGGTAGTGTGGTGTGTAGGGTGGTTAGATGTAAGGTAGTGTGGTGGGTGTAGGGTGTATTAGATGTAAGGTAGTGTGGTGGGTGTAGGGTGTATTAGATGTAAGGTAGTGTGGTGGGTGTAGGGTGTATTAGATGTAAGGTAGTGTGGTGGGTGTAGGGTGTATTAGATGTAAGGTAGTGTGGTGGGTGTAGGGTGTATTAGATGTAAGGTAGTGTGGTGGGTGTAGGGTGTATTAGATGTAAGGTAGTGTGTGGTGGGTGTAGGGTGTATTAGATGTAAGGTAGTGTGGTGGGTGTAGGGTGTATTAGATGTAAGGTAGTGTGGTGGGTGTAGGGTGTATTAGATGTAAGGTAGTGTGGTGGGTGTAGGGTGTATTAGATGTAAGGCAGTGTGGTGGGTGTAGGGTGTATTAGATGTAAGGTAGTGTGGTGGGTGTAGGGTGTATTATGTGTAAGGCAGTGTTGTGGGTGTAGGGTGTATTAGATGTAAGGTAGTGTGGTGGGTGTAGGGTGTATTAGATGTAAGGTAGTGTGGTGGGTGTAGGGTGTATTAGATGTAAGGTAGTGTGGTGGGTGTAGGGTGTATTAGATGTAAGGTAGTGTGGTGGGTGTAGGGTGTATTAGATGTAAGGTAGTGTGGTAGGGGTGTAGGGTGTATTAGATGTAAGGTAGTGTGGTGGGTGTAGGGTGTATTAGATGTAAGGTAGTGTGGTGGGTGTAGGGTGTATTAGATGTAAGGTAGTGTGGTGGGTGTAGGGTGTATTAGATGTACGGTAGTGTGGTGGGTGTAGGGTGTATTAGATGTAAGGTAGTGTGGTGGGTGTAGGGTGTATTAGATGTAAGGTAGTGTGGTGGGTGTAGGGTGTATTAGATGTAAGGTAGTGTGGTGGGTGTAGGGTGTATTAGATGTAAGGTAGTGTGGTGGGTGTAGGGTGTATTAGATGTAAGGGAGTGTGGTGGGTGTAGGGTGTATTAGATGTAAGGTAGTGTGGTGGGTGTAGGGTGTATTAGATGTAAGGGAGTGTGGTGGGTGTAGGGTGTATTAGATGTAATTAGTGTGGTGGGTGTGTAAGGTAGTGTGGTGGGTGTAGGGTGTATTAGATGTAAGGTAGTGTGGTGGGTGTAGGGTGTATTAGATGTAAGGTAGTGTGGTGGGTGTAGGGTGTATTAGATGTAAGGTAGTGTGGTGGGTGTAGGGTGTATTAGATGTAAGGTAGTGTGGTGGGTGTAGGGTGTATTAGATGTAAGGTAGTGTGGTGGGTGTAGGGTGTATTAGATGTAAGGTCGGTATTAGAGTGTGTGTGGGGTGTAGGGTGTATTAGATGTAAGGTAGTG
>CAJHNH020001067.1:189022-203072 GCA_905116865.2 Candidula unifasciata | reverse complement strand
GACTTGGTGACAGTGACTTGGTGACAGTGACTTGGGTCTTGGTGACAGTGACTTGGGTCTTGTTGACAGTGACTTGGGTCTCGTTGACAGTGAGTTGAGTCTTGTTGACAGTGAGTTGGGACTTGGCGACAGTAACTTGGGACTTGGTGACAGTGACTTGGGACTTGGTGACAGTAACTTGGTACTTTGTGACAGTGACTAGGTACTTGGTGATAGCGACTTGGGACTTAGTGGCAGTAAATTGGGACTTGGTGGCAGTAACTTGGGGCTTGGTGGCAGTGACTTGGGACTTGTTGACAGTGACTTGGGACTCGTTGACAGTGACTTGGGACTTGGTGGCAGTGACTTGGGACTTGGCGACAGTGACTTGGGACTTGTTGACAGTGACTTGGGTCTCGTTGACAGTGAGTTGAGTCTTGTTGACAGTGAGTTGGGACTTGGCGACAGTAACTTGGGACTTGGTGACAGTGACTTGGGACTTGGTGACAGTAACTTTGTACTTTGTGACAGTGACTAGGTACTTGGTGATAGCGACTTGGGACTTAGTGGCAGTAAATTGGGACTTGGTGGCAGTAACTTGGGGCTTGGTGGCAGTGACTTGGGACTTGTTGACAGTGACTTGGGACTCGTTGACAGTGACTTGGGACTTGGTGGCAGTGACTTGGGACTTGGCGACAGTGACTTGGGACTTGGTGACAGTGACTTTGTGACAGTGACTTTGTGACAGTGACTTGGTGACAGTGACTTGGGACTTGGTGACAGTGACTTGGATCTCGACTTGGACTTGAAGAGTGACGACTTATTCTAACCTCTGAACTACTGGTGGCTGTGGCCTATAGGTTAGGAACTCAGTTTTAAGGTTTGTTTACCCCGCATTGAATTTGCAAGCTGACTGCTTTGCGTTCATTTTGACAACAGTGTGAGCGTTGAACTGTTTAGAAAGCCACGGAAAATTATTAAATGGAATATGCACGTAGAACCACAAAAAGCGAACATTTGCTGGTGTGTGTTTGTGACGCAATTAAAAAAAATTTTTTTTTTAAAGTAATTATTTAATCTAAGCAGCTTCTTTCAAGACTTGTTTCTCCCTCAGGATTATGTTAACTGCTGCTGCATTGTACTGAAATTATCTTACAAAAAGTCTGAAACGTTACTAAAATCGAAGCAAATCCTCTCCCCTTCTTATGGTCACCGATTTTACCTAGCTTGAAATTTTAACAGTTATTCATTTCTTTCATTCATTTACTACCGTTTCCTCTGGCAATATTTCATGAAAAGGAATTTTCACACTGTTTATGGCTACTGCATTTGCTGTCTTTAGCATTTCTATAGCATCATAATCTCCAGCTGTCTTATGGCCTGCTGCCATTCAGTTGATACTCGTGGGCATTATTGCTATATTTTTTCCAATTTTTTATTTGTGTGGTGATCTTTGGGCACAATAAAGAAATTAAGTGCAAGAAAAGAAAGATAAAAGAAAGAAAAAAGGAAAGAAAGTAAGAAAGAAATAATATTAACAACAAAGGATGTTAAGAAATAAAGGTACACACAGAAGCATATTGATTACATCACCCATCTGCTAGCGACTGGTCTACAAAAATACTCAACTCCTTTATTCGCTCCTGTAAACAGTAAACTAAATGTCACATATCACTCCTGTCACGTGCCTGATTTAAGGATTTCTCCTTAAGAACCAACAGCACTCAGAAATAATTATGTTGAGTCGTTTGGCTCGTATTGGTCTAAGGGATACCCCGTGGCCAATATACGCTCAACTTATTTCTGGAGTAGGGCAACTCAAGTTTTGGCACTACCAAATATATATGTATATGAATACAATATTCCTAGGCACACTTGGCTGGACACCCCCACTACTATAAAAAGAAAGCCCCCAGGTTATGATAGTTTACTATCATAACCATGTTAACACATATAATATTTATGGTTCATACACACAACAATGCTAAACACTTAAAAAGGTGAAATAGAGACACCTAAGTCAGCCATGAAAATGAATGCATGTAATCAATACAACATATACATAAAATAGTGAAGTGGACACCAGATCTCTGTGGATGGATCCTATAAAACAGTGACTCGACTCAGATATTGAAACAGCCCGAAGGTCTTGACCAGTCCCACATTGTCATCATAGGCATCTAGGGAGCTGTGGGGAGTAGAGCATGACATAGAAACAACACTGGCACTTATCAGAGTTCTCTTGTTGATGCTTCCCTCAGTCTATGGTGATAACGACTGTAGTTGGCTCTGGTAGTTCTGCTTCAAATGGATCTTGTCATAGAGGAGTACCTCACTATCGAGGACACAGAAACTGTATAGGGACTCAGCAAGTCTCTTCCACAGGTCAGGTCACAACTCTGTCTCTGAGCTCCACCAAGCTCCTGAAGACTGGTACACTCGAGTATGTATATACTCTCTGAAAATGTTCACCTGCTCTGGAGTTCACGCACACTCTCTGGCCATGTTAAGGTGATGATTGTATATGGTACCCTGATGCTGCCAGGTATATTCAAAGGTGTTAGCTGGTGTATAGTTGGTTGGTGGATGTTGGTAGGATTGCGATTAATCTGCCAGCTCTTTACAGAGGTTTCATCCCAAGCTTAGGAAATGTCCTAGACACTACAGGCTGCCTTTTCAAAGTAAGAATGTTAGGCGTCGATGAATACATCTGGGTTCTAGGAATGCCGGCAGAAGAATCCCCGCACAAAATCAAGCTCGGTGTCGATAAGAAGAAGTTCCTTGTATAAATGAGCAAGGAGTAAACCGGTTTCCAGGAATAGTCAATTAAAATCCTAGAAATAGTTAACCTACAGTTGCAGATTTGAAAATGACGATAAGTCAAGGCAACTAGAAGGTGTAGACATCATTATTTTCTCCGATAAAGGTATAGATCAATATAAGGGACTATATACCTTTCCGGACGAGTCCAAATTTGAAAGTTTTTGCCGAGCGGGGTAATACCAGGTCCCGACTCGGCTAAGATTATGTGTAGTGGCGTGTCATTCCTTGACACTAAAGAAAGGACAATTTTCCTGCAAGTAATGATATACTTAGATCACTTGATGGACAAGTGATGCTATACTTAGATCCCTTGCTGCACAAGTGATGATATACTTAGATCACTTGATGGACAATTGATGATATACTTAGATCACTTGATGGACAATTGGTGATATACTTAGATCACTTGATGGACAAGTGATGATATACTTAGATCACTTTATGGACAATAGATGATATACTTAGATCATTTGATGGACAATAGATAATATACTTAGATCATTTGATGGACAAGTTTTAATATATTTAGATCATTTGATGGACAAGTAATGATATACTTAGATCATTTGATAAACAAGTGATGATATACTTAGATCACTTGATGGACAAGTGATGATATACTTAGATAACTTGATGGACAAGTGATGATATACTTAGATCACTTGATATACAAGTGATGATATACTTAGATAACTTGATGGACAAGTGATGATATACTTAGATCACTTGATGGACAAGTGATGATATACTTAGATAACTTGATGGACAAGTGATGATATACTTAGATCACTTGATGGACAAGTGATGATATACTTAGATAACTTGATAGACAAGTGATGATATACATAGATCACTTGATGGACAAGTGATGATATATTTAGATCACTTGATGGACAAGTAATGATATACTTATATCACTTGATAGACAAGTGATAATATACTTAGATCACTTTATGGACAAGTGATGATATACTTAGATCCCTTGATGGACAAGTGGTGATATACTTAGATCACTTGATAGACAAGCGATGATATGCTTAGATCACTTGATGGACAAGTGATGATATACTTAGATCATTTGATAAACAAGTGATGATATACTTAGATCACTTGATGGAAAAGTGGTGATATACTAAGATCGCTTGATGGACAAGTGATGATATATTTAGATCACTTGATGGGAAAGTGATGATATACTTAGATCATTTGATAAACAAATGATGATATACTTAGATCACTTGATGGAAAAGTGATGATATACTTAGATCGCTTGATGGACAAGTGATGATATATTTAGATCACTTGATGGGAAAGTGATGATATACTTAGATCATTTGATAAACAAGTGATGATATACTTAGATCACTTGATGGAAAAGTGGTGATATACTAAGATCGCTTGATGGACAAGTGATGATATATTTAGATCACTTGATGGGAAAGTGATGATATACTTAGATCATTTGATAAACAAATGATGATATACTTAGATCACTTGATGGAAAAGTGATGATATACTTAGATCGCTTGATGGACAAGTGATGATATATTTAGATCACTTGATGGGAAAGTGATGATATACTTAGATCATTTGATAAACAAATGATGATATACTTAGATCACTTGATGGAAAAGTGATGATATACTTAGATCGCTTGATGGAAAAGTGAAGATATATTTAGATCACTTGATGGGCAAGTGATGATATACTTAGATCACTTGATAGACAAGTGATGATATACTTAGATCACTTTATGGACAAGGGATGATATACTTAGAACACTTGATGAAATATTGTCTTGTCTTTTAGTTTACTTTTACAGGAGCGAATAAAAGAGTTGAGTGTGCAGGCTGACATTGTTTATGTCTCCGATGTCAACAGTAAGTAAAAGACTTCTTTTTTTCCACTCCTTCAGGTCTGTTGGTCATATACAGCTGGGCCCATCTTTTATAAACCAATCGGCAATTGGTGGATGTTGTGGTCAACATCCCGCCGGCCGCCTTTATTTCCCATGGCTTAACGGGTACCAATTTAAAGTTGGGATCCGCAGGCAAGCGTCTAGCTGCTAGACTACGGTGGTTCCCTATATTTTAACAGTAGTAATGGTAATAACCGAGTGCTTATAACATGCAGTATACAGTTAATGTCTCCACCCTTTCTTCTGTTCCAGATATTGACGAGTGCAAGAGCACTGGCGCACTCACCTGTCCTACACATAGCACCTGCAGTAATACACAGGGAAGCTATATTTGCCTCTGCGGTGAAGGATACACGATGACCAGTAATGTCTGTGAAGGTAACAATGTCTATACCTTATCCTGTTTATCTTCTTTTCTTCTTTTGTCAAAATCTGCTTGTGCCGCTAGGCGTCGCAGTCTATCAGATGATCGGCAACCGAGCCAGGGCGCGCTCAGTCGCTTCATATGCCGTGATGTTATGAAGTCTCAAGTTGTCCGTGACTCCTTCAATCCATCTTCTTCTTGGTCTTCCCCTGCCTCTTGGTGTTTCGATTTTCATGTTGTATGCTCTTGATGCTGGCATCGTTGGTTCCATTCTCATTAGGTGACCAAACCATTTCATTCTTTGCTTCTCAATAAATTTAACAATGGGTATGGTTCCAATAGTTCTTGTAATCACATCGTTTCTCACTCGATCTCTTCTGGTTTTATTCGCAGCCATTCTCAAACATCTCATTTCACAGGTGGTTAGTCTTCTCTCGTGTTCTTTTGTTAATGTCCAAGTCTGACATTGATAACCTAATGTCGGTATAAAGATTGTATTTATAATTTGTCTTTTTATCTCAGCTGGGACCGCAGGGTGTTTTAAAATTGGTGCAAGCTGGTATGCGACATTGTTGGCTTGTTGGATTCTTGCTTCGATCTCTCTGTCTATTTTACCATTGGATGTAAAGATACTTCCCAAGTATTTAAATTCTTGCACTTGTTTTAGGCTGTGATCTAGAATCTTTATGTCGATGGTCTGTTGCTTTCTACTTATGCTCATGACTTCTGTCTTTTCAGTATTGATCTTCATATGATGCTTGAGGCAACTGTCGTGTAGTAGGTTTATGTGGTCTTGCAGCTGTTTACTATCACTGTGAAATATGCATTGATCGTCGGCAAAGAGCAGCTCATTGAAGTCCTCCTGTTTATCGACATCTGTTAGTGTTATGTCTATTTTATTTATATTGTCCATAAATATTATGAAAAGTAAAGGTGATAATACACAACCTTGTCTTACTCCTGATGTTACTGGGAACCAGTCTGTGATGCCAGCTCTTGTTCTAATGGCGCTTTCACTTTGTCTATAAATAGCCCTAACACAATCTAAAATTGTTCATTTATACCGTAGTTTTCAAGAACTTTCCATAATAAATTTCTGTTTACTCTATCGAAAGCTTTTTCTTGATCTATGAAAGCGATGTTCATTTGATGTCTGTGTTCTATTGTCTTTTCGCTAACTTGTCTTAAAGCAAAAATAGCGTCAGTACACCCTCTTCCTTTCCTAAATCCGACCTGTTTATATCCCTACAAAATCGACAGATCTGTCTTTGCCCTGTGGGTTGCTACCTGTAAGGTTACCGTACCCTGGTGAAATTTAACACATCTCAGTCTTGACAAACAACGCACAGATCTTAAGATCTTCAACTCTTGTGGGATTCCAGTGCCAACTTTTAGATACAAGACTTGGAAAGCAACAGTAGCTCTAGAAAAGAAGAAAATATATATAGTTTTGAGGACAAGTGTCTTAGAAGAAAACTGAATCTCCACTAGAGAGATTTCAGATCCAATACGAGAAGAGACCAAGCAAGATAATGTATCCAGTTGTATAAAAAAAGCGCAGCTGGAACTACATCGGCCATGCACTAAAAATGGATAAGACAAGACTCCCCCACCAAGCCACCATATGGACACCGGAAGGAAAAAGAAAACGGGGAAGACCAAGAGAGACTCTGCGTAGACCCATCTTTAGGGAAGGCTTAACCGTGGGCCTAATAAATATCCATGACCGAAAACAGATGACAACGAACTGTCAGACATGGAAAGCTATGACCTCTGCCCTGTGCGCTGTCCCAGGCTCAAGAGGAAAGACAAACTAACTAGCCAACTAACTAGTCTAGACAGCAGACCAACAACGCAGATCTCAACTACCCAGTTCATCCTCCAAAATATCAAACGTTGAATTAGGAATCGACATTATAGCACCCAGGACACTCCCATAAGTGCCCAGTCTTCAGCAGCAAGCAAGGAATTCCAATTCCGATGGTACCAGTAACCGTCTGATTTTTTTATATCCGTCTCATCCTTTCCCTCAGTGTTGAGCGGCGGCCAGATTCCCTGGTAAATCCTCGCAGCGCCAGTCGCCTTAGATCGTCGTTCAACATCCAAAGAAGGTATAATTAGGGCACCTGTAGCCGCTACACCAGCCATATGTAACCCCCAGTCCTGTACGACCAACATGGAAATAAAACGTGATGACATAAACTTCTAGAATTCGCTCCTTGAATTTGAATCAGTTATTTCATCAGTCGACATCTACACGGTGAAAGTTTTCTGCAACGGATCTTCAACAATCTCTGGCTCCAGGGTTGCCAGATAAAAAACTTCATTTTATGCCAAACCATCACCCAAAATATGCCAGAAAATTGCCAAATAAAGTGTAACATTGCACTCACTTCACATAAAAAGCTCTAGATTGAATTCTTCACTGTCATCCTCACTGGAACAAGTGGAAGATGCAGCATAAACCTTTTCGGATGTAAAATCTTTAAGCATTTTCTCAGATGGAATAAAGTCTTTGCAACATTTCTTTGATATCAATAGTTCTGCTCTAATTCTGACAACTGCATCAAGAAAATCCAGTTGTATTTTGTTTCTTGCTTTTGATTTAGTTGAAATAACAAGAGAGAATATTCTCTCAACTACAGCATTGCTAACGGGCATTATTAGGCAAGTAAGGGTGAAAGTGGCCGACTCTTTAAATGCCTGGTGTCGAAGTACGCCTAGCCAAAAATCTTCCGTTTGTAGGTAGTCCATCCTTCTTAAATGTAGCTTCTTCTTTCCAGTTGACAACAATCAGTTTTCTGTAGTGTTCTTCTATAATACTGATGTTGTTTTCTGCCAGGTGTAAAAATGGTAGCTCTGAAAACTGTGTCCTTGATATTTGATTTAAAACTGCCAAAAGGGCTCAATTTTGACAGATTTTGAAATATATTCTCGGTGGGAAGTCTACACGAAATTTGATTGAGAGCTTCCTCTAGCACAGACATGCATCTTTCATTAACATTGTTTATTTCTATCTGAACTTCAGTCCTGTTATTCTTCTGTAGGAACGCATTACATTCCGTTAGGAATTTAATACCAAAGTCAACGTGATGAATATTTTTTGTCTGCTTATTGAAGTCATACAGTCTGTTCTTAAGACGTTTCTGGTGCATGACAATTCTTGGTGTAGTTCATAAGGATCAGCTTTTGTTTGTTGGAAAGACTGTTCAGTCTTTCAAATTCTTGTACAATTGGTGTCGCAAACACAAAGTACAAATAATTATTGTGGTCTAACAGCATTTCCTTTAATAATCTTACTTTATATTTTGTGTCAAACGTTGTCTGTGCTAATTCAGCACATGTGAAATAAGCTTTCAATTCTTCCTAGTTCACCAACATATTGAACATAATCTTTCCACGCATAATCCACCTAGTAGATGACAGTTTCTCAAATGGAAGAGGAGCAGTTCGTTCTGATTCAAACTCCGTAGATGTGTTCATCACTCTAAACAGTTCTTTATAGGCTTCTCATCTTAAATCACTACGGCGCAACCACTGAGGTATTTCTGACAGTAAGAAACCAATATTTGATAGCAGCTTGGCAATTGTACTACAAATGCAGAGTGCTAGTGAATGGCAGACACATCTGAGCTGTACACAAATAGGAGACACATCTTTAATTCTGGACCATACAGAGTTCTTGCACCCGACCATGTTTAAAGCGGTGGGTTTTCGTTTTATATCTTGCATTTTTTCTAGTAAATTACCATAAATTACAGAGGTTTATAGCAGTCACGATCCGTTTAGGAAGACAACAAAACAATAAAAAATTGCGCGAATCTCCGTTAGTCCGTACCAGGACATCACAACAAAGACAAACTGAAATAAAGATTTCAACATTGCTTTTAGTAAATTTGCGTGTTTCTAACGGAGGAACCATGAAGAAAATGTGAGCACATCTTGATAAAAAATGCCAGGAAAAACCCAAATAGGCCAGAATATGCCAGTTCGTTTTATTATGCCAGTTCAATTTCAAATATGCCAGATTTGTGGAATCTGGCATAAAAAATGCCAATATGGCAACCCTGTCTGGCTCTGGTCCAAGCTTTAAACTCTCAGATCTCTTGAGCACCTACCCGCCATTTTTGTTCTTTTCCTTTTTTTTTTTTTAAAGTGCAGTTTTTCTCTTTATTTATGTGCATAATATCAATTAGCAATCACCTTAGCACCACGATCGGTCGACAGGCATACATGCTTTGTGGTGATGTTTACAGTCATATTTATTCTGTGTAAATTTCCTGAATTTCCTTCACCCCCACTCACATCTTTTCTTCTGCCTGCCTAACCCCCAATGGAGCATCGACCCTCAACCAACACACTCCAAGTCGTTCTATCCTTCGCAATTGCATGCAGCTCTTCCCCTGACACCCCCATCTTTTTTAGTTTTGCTCTCTAGCTTCCTTCTCCCTGTGTTGTTCGGTAACCACTCCCGCTTCTTTATATTTATTCCCCCTTTTGCTTCTCTCCCGCCGCCCCACCCCTTCACGCCACGATTATTAGCGCATTTGCTTGAAAAAAACAACACGTCACCTCTAACCAGAATCTCCATAAGGGAGACCTTAAGGTTATAATTGTGATTAGGTTACATACCTCACATAAATGGCTTAGCATTTCACACCACGAAAAGCCCTGAAAGGGACTCTTGCAGAGTTAATGCGAGGAAAGGGAAAAAGGGGAAAGGGGGGGGGGGGAAGCGATGTGCTTATGACCCCCACGTTTCGGTGCCATATAAAATGACGACCAAGTTTTTTTTTCTTTAATGCAATAACCAAGTCCCGTCAACGCCTTTGCTTCCAGATTTGGACGAGTGCAACAGCACTAGCACCTTCACCTGTCCTACAAGCAGTACGTGCAGTAACACCCCTGGAAGCTATATCTGTTTGTGTAACGAAGGATACAAGATGAACAAAACTGTTTGTGAAGGTAACGTTTGATTAACAATAGTGTTTGTGGAGACAATATTATCAAGAATAATTCCGTTTGAGAAGATAATGTTAGAACAACTCTCTGTGCGACGATAAGGTTGTTATAGATAGTTCTGTTCGTAAGGATAATGTAATCATTACAATGTTTGTGAAGGCACTTTTGTCATGAACATACTGTTTGTGAGGCTAATTTTACTAGGAACTACATTGTTTGTGAAGGTAATTTTATCATAAACTATAATGTTTGTGAGGGTAATATTACTGTGAATATTACATAACGTTATCAGCTTCACATTCTTTCTTTCTGTTGTGTACTCACTTTTACTCTTAGCCATACTGGTGTGTCCAGTAGCAAGCCATCTACTTGGCTGCTTCGAGATGTAAGCTAAGTGATTTTTGTATACTTGTGTAGTATTATTTGATTTATGTATGTGCTGATGAAGGTTCCATAGCTGCAACGTTCACGTTTTGTTTGTGTTTGTTATATTGTCAAACTTGTTGATATACTTTTTGTTCGGTTTTATATATTTTCTTGATAAAAGAAATCGACTGCAAACTCGTTGTTTTTGCATCAGTGGATAGTGAAATGATGAATGCTAAGGCAGATGCGGTAAAGGCTCTTGAACCACATAAAACAACGAATAGACAGACAGTCATGCTCTGCGCATAATGAACTCAAGCGAATTATCTAGAAAACGCTAGAAGAGAAGGGCAAGACAAACATATAAAACCACAGCGGATACCACTGATATTGTAACGTTGGGCCCGCAACTAAAGACGGAGACGTGCCTTGAACAGGGAGTAGTAATAGTAGTAACCGAGACATGCTATAGGATGCAGACTTGAATAAGAAGAACTTACTTGGGACCTTAGAAATAAATCTCTCTTATAAGAAATTCCTCTTATCATGATAATAGAAAAGAAAAAAGTAACAAAAATTGTCAGGGATAAACAATTTGTTCTTCACAACAAAAATTGGCCACATCCGAGATTGCATTAAGCGATGTGCACTAAAATTAATTTCTCACGCACAGTCGCCCTCCCCTCCACCTTTCTGTTCCAGATATTGACGAGTGCAAGAGCACTGGCGCATTCAGCTGTCCTACAAACAGTAACTGCAGTAACAAACATGGCAGCTATATTTGTCTCTGCGATGAAGGATACACAATGACCAATAATGTCTGTGAAGGTAACAAGGTCGATTACTTATCTTGTTTCTATTATGCAATAAGAAATAAAGAAGAAAAGAAGGGTATATATACTAGCTGTACCCGGCCACGCGTTGCTGTGGCCCAGTCTGGTAAAATTTAAAAGAAAGAAAAGAGAAAGCGGACGTGTCTTATATGTTTAATGTCATAATGCCTGTGGGCATACAACATTCTTTGTTGTTCCATTGTCTGTGTAGATATTTGCCGACTCTTGAACATGCAACATATAATTGTCCATGTGAGAAACAATCAGTGTCTAGATTTAAACCACACAATTCTACAGATTGGCCCTGAACCTTGTTGATGGTGACTGCAAACCCCAGTGGAATTGGGAATTGTAGTTTCTTAAATTGAAATTGCATATCCGATGGAATCATAGGAATCTTTACCCTTGAAAGGTCCTGTCAAGTTTGGAGCTTCTACGAAATTGTCTGGAATGCAGTGATGATAGTCTTCACCAATTACTAATATTTTGTTTGCTGGTCTGTAACTGTCCATATATTAATTAAACAACCCCTCGTCCCCATAACGAAATGTGTTATTATGTCTCACAGCTTCATTTAGATTTCTGAGGTCAGCAGTCGAATTTCGCCAACGAGCGAAAATTAAAAAAACTTGCCTCGGGAAAGCGGCAACGAAAAAACAAAACTAAGATGCCGATGTGATCGTCGCTGGTTCTGGGTAGTTGGTGCGTTGTGGACACTATATAAAAGCACGCGTGTATTCGAATGCCTCGTTGTGCCAAAATTTGAAAGCAATTGATGAAGAACTTTCAGAGATTAGCTATTACTAACAAAAAACTTTATGTGTGCTACTTACATAGATGGCTAAGCTTTGTTTAAGTGCTCAATAATAATAATAATAATAATATTAATAATAATAATAATAATAATATGCAGAACTGCAAAAATATTAATACTATATTTGATAGGTATGAATAGAATCCCGAAAGAGACACTCTAAACATGCTTAGGGATATGTGCTTTGCCTTCTTTTAAACTGGGGGAGGGGAGAAAGGGGATGGGGAGGAGGAGGAGGGGGAGAGGGTGCTGAGCTGCCCCTCGTCCCCTAAAAAAAATGTTTTAGGTGAAAGAGAGGGAAGGGGGCGGGGTGCTCTAGGTACCAGAGACTTCATGTTCTGGAGCCCCTACACCATGTTAAGATAGGAGTATGTTGTGAATGAATAAGTAATGCCCGCTATCTCCTTTCCCTCCAGATATTGATGTGTGTAGCGGCACTGGCACATTCACCTGTCCTACAAACACTAACTGCCGTAACACGCCCGGCAGTTATAGCTGTTTATGTAACGAAGGATACAAAATAAACAATACACTGTGTCAAGGTAAGATTATCATGAATGATTAGATTTGTAAAAGTAAGGTTATGATAGATTGTACTGTTGTGATGGTTATGTTATCACAAGCAATACTGTTTGTGAAGGTAAGATTATGATAAACTATACTGCTTGGGAAGGTAATATTATCATGGACAATACTGTTTGTGAAGGAAAGGTTATAATAAGCTAGACTGTTTGTGAAGTTAATGTGATCATGAACACTACTGTTTGTGAATGTAATGTTATGATAAACAATATTGTTTGTGAAAGTAAGGTCATGATAAAACTATACTGTTTGTGAAGGTAATTTTATCATGGCGGGTACAGGTAGTAAAAAATAATGTTATTACGAACACTTATGTTTGTGGAGGGAGTGTCATCCTTAACAATTATGTTTGTGAAGGTAATGTTATCATGAGCAATTCTGTTAGTGAAGGTAATGTTATCACGGATAATACTGTTTGTCTGAAGATGGGGACGAATCACTTATAGAGGTGACCCAGGTGCTGTGTTTTCAGTTCTTAACTCAACACAATACATTACAACATTCACACACACACAAAAAAAAACCGCAAGAGCTTGAAAGAATGAAAAAAAAAGTATACAAAATACTGGAACTGAAAGCAATTAGAGGTTTGCAATTCGTAGGGTTACGTTGTGTATTGATTTAAAGAAAACAGTTGTGGTAACTGGGGATTTATTACGTGCAAAAGATAACACCCCCCCCCGCCCCCCCCGCCCCGCCCCGCCCCGCCCCGACCCCTGCGACTCTTCTTTTTGCTGCAGACATTGACGAGTGTACCAGCACTGGTACATTCACATGCCCTGAAAACAGTAGCTGTAGTAACACAGTTGGGAGCTATATTTGTTTATGTAACCAAGGATACGAGATGAGCAATACAATCTGTGAAGGTAACGTGCTTAGTTCTTGAGCCTGGCTGTCTTGTCTCATCAGATCTTCTGAAATTATCGTTTTACATTAACCTGGTGTGACAATGTAGTTTAAAAGGAGTAAGAAGGAAAATTATAAATACACCAAGAAGACAGAGACTTGCGAAATAAAAACATAGGCCAGGGAAGCCGGGGTTAGAAAAACCGGTTGGGGGAGGAGGGGGGTAATAAACTAAAGATATTTGAAGAAAAAGACAACTTATAGTGCAAGAAAGAGGAAAGAATGAACGAAAATGGGCAGAAATGAAACATTACAAAGACAAATTGAAAAGAATTGTAAGAGAGACAGACACAATTAAAAGGGGGAAGAGACTTATAGAAAGAAAGAGTGATCGGTGAAAGGTAAGAAAGAAAGTGGAAAGAGACTGATGGACAGAATGAAACACTAGAACGTGTGGAATATGTAGACTGCTATCCAATATGTCTGGCAAAACGAATGCATGTATGAGAGCTGGAGAGAGAGAAAATGAGAGAGAGAGAGAGAGAGAGAGAGAGAGAGAGAGA
>CAJHNH020001067.1:67500-185309 GCA_905116865.2 Candidula unifasciata | reverse complement strand
GTTAAAAAGGACCAACTATTATTGCTTTGTGAGGTTTTTTCTGGAAAACCAAAAACTGTCGGGGAAGCTTTGGTATAATTTTTTTTCTTCTTCTTCCCCTTTCGCCTTCTATCTCCCAAACGACCCATGCCTCCCCAACTCACGCCAATTCTTCTATCCTTTCTGTTGCTGCAACAAATCATTCCAAGTACTGCAGCAAAAGCATTTCTACATGAAGCACTAAAAAAAAAAGTCAAAAACCAAAAAGGAGGTTTGGATGACCAAAAAAAGGCACTTTAGACAGTTGCCTGAATAAATTTTGGGGGGGGGGGAGAAGTGGTCAAGGTTTTCCGGAAAGTTCAACGTGAAGGTTAAAAATTTTTAGGTCAATGCGGATTGGCCGCTGGTCTGCAAATCAAAGCTCAAAAATGACGTGATTATCTATACAGATGGATTTGTTTCGAGGCAGACGACGTACATGGGGGTTCTTAGTAAAAGCGAATGGCTATCGCTTAGTGCAACAAAGCCTTACACATTCAACATTATTGCCCTCAGCTTATCTTTTTAACTTCACTATCTAGCTCCTTTTTCCATGTAATTTTTGGTATGCCTTTATTTCTGTGCCGCTGTGAGCTTCTGTGCAATAACATTCTAGTTGTATTGTTCTCAGGTTTTATTAGTGTGTGTCCTATCGAACGCCAGCGTCTTTTCCTAAAACTGTGGTGCACTGGGACTTGAGTAGTATATGATGTACACGATAGGTATTATTTCAGGATTAATCCTGCTGCTAACGAAGAAATAACTGAAGCAAATTAGGAAAACAGCCTTCAGTTGACCTAAATAAGGTGGTTCAAATGTTTGCTCTTTGTGTTATTGGTTGTGGTTGAAACATGGTGGCTCGGGTTTTGTTGTTAAATCTGTGTCATATTTCGTGGCTGGGGCTCTTTGGTGAGGAGTAATTTCGTCTCTGATTATATTTATGTAGGCTCGTTTTTGTGTTTTTATTTTTATTTTTGTGTGGAAGCTCGGGGTCTAGGTGTCTGTTTAAGATAGCAGTTTAATATGCCAGCTGGTGATGGTCCAGGTTCAAGCAGTGGTGGTTTAAGTCCAAGATGGTGGCATGTCAGTCTGTTAGATTATGTGTAATTTAGTAAGTATATTGTTTTATATGAGGTTTTTTTTTTTTAGTTTTAATATAAGGTAACATTTTATAATTTTAAAACTAAAAAATAACGTTATATCCCTTCAACAATCAGTCGTACAAGATGAAACTAGCTGTACAGGCAGACAATGTCATTACTAGTTATGGAAACACGACGGAGAACCCTTTCACAGCTCTGATAGTAGGACCTACCGGCAGAGGTAGAACCATAATGTGTGCGAAAATGGTTAAAACATTTAACAGATATGGTCTCTACTCTGTACCAGAGAAGATTATTTAGTGCTACGGCGAATGGCAACCCATATATGACAATACTGAGAGTGTCATCTTTAACGAAGGTCTTCCTGATATGCCGTGGGGATAGGCGACGTCAAGTTGTCAAACACGGTTTAATGTCCCAAACAGATGTCAGAGTCACTAAGATCTTTACTAAATGCAACATCAGCATTATTTACGCTGTACAAAACATGTTTGGGAACAATAAAGAACAAAGAGCCATAAGTTTAAATGTGCATTACTGTGAAGTTTTAAAAAAAACGTGATAGCTTACAGATTACCAACTTGGCCAAACGGATGTATCCTAGTCAAGTTTCCCACGTCCAAGAAGGCTTTAAAAACGCGAAGGCTAACACCCAGGGTTATTTGCTGTTCGTACTTGAAGAGGGCAACTGTGCTTCTTGTGTGAAGTGAAACCAAGCACATGCAAACGAAAAAAAAAATTCAACTGCATCACTGGACCACATAGTACACTCATTGAATGCTGCCACAACGTGTTAAATGGCAACGCTGCCCTGACACCTGACCAGAAGAAACGTTTGTATCGTTACAAAAAAACTTCATAGTGCTCTACCAAAAGAAATTTCAAGTCTAAAAGACTAAACATTTTTCAGCACGGTGCTTTATTTGGGTCTATTCTAAAGAAGTTGTTGATCTCTGCTGAGTCTTGTAAAGGGTAGAAATTGCAACTGGTGTCCTGCTATCAAAGTGGTTTGCATCCCTCGATAAGACTCACATCAAGCGCGTTTCGTGGATTTTCTGTCCAGGACCTCGTGTGAGGTAACGAGCAGGCTGATAGATTAGCTGCTGCTTCTTTTCTGGGCAGTGAGCTACTTTATGATGAAGCGGACGTGGTGAAGAATCTCTGGAAACAAATGGACAGTGCAATAGAACAGAGAATCCATTCACTGAAAGGCCAATCCGTGTTATCGCAGACGATAGGAGGCTCACTTTCAAATCCAGCTGCGACTCGCTGCAGCCACGGTCGGTGTTCGAAACCGGGCGGTTCCTGGGGTTGACCCGGCCTCTAGGAAATGGGTACCAGAGTGACACTCTTGGGTAAATGGAGGAACGTCCCTGTAGCTACAGAGTTACGTGCGGGCGACACAGGCGGACAGTTTATTATCAACTGTCCGTACTGGTGGCAGAGAACATACGGTTTATAACCGTGTGCAATGACGCTGGTTCACATCTCCTGGCTTTACCTTTTTTTACCTTTTCTAATTCAACGTGGGCATTATCTTCTGGAAGATATTCAACACTGAGGGGTAAACATAAGCGGACTTTTACAACTGGTACTATATATTATCACCTCTTTGTTGGCCACTGAAGCAAGAGACAAAGTACGCGTTTGGATGCCCGAGTACAGTGATGTCGATTCTCTAATCATTCGTTCATTCGAACAGCTAGAAAAAACGGTTCCAATCTTTAACATACTTTGCAACTATCATTGTTATATCATACAATTTAGTGCCCTTTAGAATGTAATGTATGGGAATTCTTCTTTGGCCTTTGCAGAAGGTGACATTGCATGCGTGCGTATACCCTAGGTGCACTGACGCCAACTCTTTATTCATTTATTCCTTAGATTTTAACGGACCACCCGTTATCATGATGATTTCTTTGGCCTTTGCAGAAGGTGACATTGCATGCGTGCGTATACCCTAGATGCACTGACGCCAACTCTTTATTCATTTATTCCTTAGAATTTAACGGACCACCTGTTATCATGATGATTTCCCCGGCATCTGCTGTAAGACTGGGTGCTACTGTAATCTTGTCCTGCCAAATCTCTAACTTCACTGAGACCCTAACAACGCTTTACCACTGGCTGAAGGGTGGTATCGACCTTCACAATTCTAATGCGTCTCTTAGAATCGAGAACGTCACTTTGGAGGATGAAGGTGACTATCAGTGTTACATCACGGACGGGGTTTATCAGCAGCCTTCTCGGAGCGTTCCGTTTGTGCTCACTCTGGTCGTTGACAACCGTCCTGGTAGGTACATACTTTCACTCCCTCATACCATGTGCTTTTATTTTGAAGTCGAATGAATCCGCTTCATTGCACCAAGTTTTATCCTATATGGTTCCATATATTTCCGCATAACGCCTTCCGGTGGCGTCGCACAAAACACAAACTACTTAGCTGTAGTGACGAACTCCAGGGACCGGAGTAAAAATTATTATAATTAACTGAAAAACGGCGGAAAGTCTTGATTTTTCGTCCAGATCTGGACTTTGGCTTTGTTAGAGGACCTGATTGTTGCGTGTGCATCTGTTTTACGGATCTGGATTATTAGGTTGCAGAGTGTTGGTTCTTTGCCTCTCAGGCAGATACAAACCGATTTGAGAGGGAAAATACTCCAGTGAACGCTATTTCTTCTTTTGCTTTTTTGATCACTTTTAATTGTAAAATGTGGTGTAGAATAAATTGTTGCTTTGATAAATTTTGTATGAAATTGTATGTCATCCGGCTATAAAAATATCTTTTGCCCAATCAAAAGAAAAGAAAAATCCTATTGTTTGTAATAACAAAAACAATCATGACTTTTATGGCCAATATGGGTGACTGATTCTGGAGTCTAATTATAATCTAATTGTTGAACGCGGTTTGTGGGACTTGTACCCAGGGGATTCTCATCCGAATGGTGCCACTTTGTGTCTCCTGGTATGTATTGATCTTCTTGTGGTCCTGTTGGGGTTGGACGTCACTCACTCACAATTTAATTAACCATTTCAGTACGGGTGACGTTCATGACGTAGGCGATGCGAGTCCGAATCGTAATTCCAACGTACCACGATCGAAACCCACTCCTGGTTGCGTGGATTGTTTCTTGGTACGGGGCGTCGCAGGTCGACCCAGCCTAAAATGGGTACCAGGATGGCTGTCTAGGAAGTAAAGACGGTCGGCGTAATGCTGACCACATTACCCACCTAGTGCCAATGGTTGGTAAAAAATATGGGCGTTCTTCCCATATGCCTTATACGCCTAAAGCCGTCAGAAGGGATCTACTTTTATTTCAGTATGAAAATCTCGTCGTCTTTGGGATCTAACATGCAGTAACATTTAAGTTTTAAGTATTAAAATCTGTGTGTATGTTTTACAGTCGAACAATCCAGGAAGTTAACTCGGGCAACAAATGATAGGCACAGTCGGTTGTGTCAGTCGAAAGGTGCAAATATCGCAGCACTGTTGTAAACAGGTACAACGGACGAACGGACAGAAGAAGATATAGTCAAAGCGCTTCAATTGGATGTTTCCTTAGATTTATTTCTGTAATATGCACTTTGACAAGTTACGCCGAAAAACGCTAGGCATTACATTGTGCACTCTGAAATTGCTATTTCTTTTTGTTTTTAAATAACATTTTAAATTTAATTCTGATTACAGTTTCTGACCAAACAACTGTGAAGTGCCCATGCAGATATGATGAATATTTCACAAACAACTCCACAGAAGAGCACGCGGTGAATATTGGTGGCAATGATATCCAAATGGATAAATTGTCTGCATATATCAGAGCTCGAACGAGTGCCCATGATTGGCGGAAGGTCTCTGTAGTCACTGGTTCTACTGCCGTCGCTGTTCTTGTTTCTTTGATCTGTCTGACAGTTGCTGTTGATTTACTAAATTATGTTTGTTAATTAGCTTACAATTTTCTGCTTGGCTAGTGTGTGGGAGGTGGATTAGATCGGAAGTTACCCAGTCTGCCTCTGGTTCAAGCAGATCTCTTTCTTCTCATTGTTCTTTTCGAGTCTTACTTTGTCGTCTCACTGATATCAGGCTGTAGCCCATTGTTGTGGTTTTCTGTTTGTCTTGCCCTTCACGGGTGGCCTGAGTGGTGGATTTGTTCAGCTTTCTACAGGGTTTCAGTTACACCATTTATCCATTTCTTTCTTGGTCTTCCTCTCGCCTTCCTTCCAAATGCCCTGCTGTAAAAAGTTTCTTATGCAGTTTGGTTTCGCTGCATTCTCACTATATGGCTGAACCATTCCATTCTTTATCTGTCGATATAATCCAGACATGGTCTTATTACAACGTTATCTCGAATGCTGGTATTCGCAATCGTGTCCCTTCTTGTGCTGCTACTCACCTTATAGGTGCATCGCATTTTGCAGGTAGTTATTTTCTGTTTTACTGCCCTATTCATTGTCCATTTTCTCATGGATAGCATAAAATATTGATGAAGATGCTATTTATCATTTGCTATTTTACTGGAAGAGAGACATTTGAGTGTGTAAGCAGTGAGGCTAACTGGTAGGTTACATCATTTGCTGTTTGTAATCTGGCTTCTGTCGGCTCTGTGGCTAAGTCGATGCGAACGCTTCGTAATGCCGGGGTACCGGTTTCGATCCCAGCTGCGGGCCATGCGCCTTGTGTTGGTTTCGACAGTGGTATCAGGGGGGCCGACCGTCAAGACAGCAATGGCAAATTACTGGACGTAACTTTGCCTAGAGAAACCACACAACAGCCAGGGGCTGCTGGGGTTGGTTCTGCAACGTCCTGTAAAGGATACGCAACTAACTCTGGCTTCTATCTCTCTTATCAAAGACTGGCATCTTCTGTAAATATGCTTCCCAGATATTAAAATTCTCGTACTTATTTGATTGTAGCAACATTAACATGAACGTTTACGTTATTATGTTTCCTGCATATTATTGTTAACTCAGTTTTCACCGTGTTTATTTTCATATCATACTTTTTACAGGTTTGATGTAAAAGTCAGTGTGGCGTTGTAAATTCTGTTCTTAATATTGTATTACTGTAGACACTGGTCGCCTACCCAAAAAAAAAAAAATCTTTGATTTCTTCAGTGTCTGTGTTTGCCTCTTGTAAACTTCTATCCATGTAAGCAATGAAATGTAATAACGAGAGGACACATCCCTGACTGACACCTGATGAATTTTACACACAAAACGAAACAGGATTGTATACATCCTTCTGATCCTAGTACAGTTGGGAGGCATTAAATGGAAATACGACAGTCACACACACACACACACACACACACACACCCACAAAACACACACACACACTTACACACATACACACACGCACATACACACACACACACGTGCCATTATGTTGATTTGTTGAATAAACAAGGAAGCTGGGTACTATCTTAGAGTTGTAAGTGATACAGAATATTTCCTTCATTAGAAATAGATATTGTGAGGGGTGACAGATTTGAGAGGGACATCCCCTGGATGACCCAGACTGAAAAGACAACAAGCTTTGTCTGCAGCTTGAAAGATATTCGCCGAGAAGAAGAATGGGTAACGATACTGGAGGGCAGACAAAAGCTGCACAAAGTGATAATTATGTTGGGAAGGTAATGCAGGAAATGGACGACAGAACGTGCAGATGAACCAACGAACTATAATTTCAAAGGATTAAAAATTAGGAACGCAGTCCCGTCTTACTTTCAAGCAGTTATCTTTCAGACCACAACTGCATGTTATCTATAATGCATGTTATATTATATATATATATATATATATATATATATATATATATATATATATAAATAATGCATCATACATCATGTATTATATACACTTTGTATGTACACATACACATACACTCGTATATGATCTATGTAAACAGACATAAGCACACCCATACATACACATATACACTTAAACATACACCCTCATTCAAATACGTACATGCACTTATGCGCATACAGACATGTACTCATACACACTCAAGCACTATCAGCTTTTTACACACACGCACGCACATGCATGCATACACAGATAAACAATCACACACCCATACACTCATATATCCACATACACACACTCATGCATGCATACTCATTCATACACACACGCCCAAAAAATCCCAAACCTAAATACATAGACATACTTACACTGACATTCATACAGTTTCCCAATACCAATACATACACGCACTCACATATACACAAGAAGTATATACACAGGCGTCTTATCAAACACAATCGCCGGTACACACTCAAACACCTACATATTGCAATACATTCTCATACATACACAAGAACCTAATCATAAACCATCACTCAAACATACAAAACACCTATCCATACGCAAACACCTATATAGCGACAGGCACCCTCAAATACAACCCCATACATACATAAACATCCCTACATCCACAAGAAATTGTTCATACACAGTCACTCATTTAAAAAACACACACACACACAAACTGAGTTTCAGCAGCTGACAGAGTTCAGCTCTAGACCAGAGATGTGATTATATACATTGACAAGTCAGTGGCCGGATGTAGAACGAATGGATAGGGCTTCATTGCGAAAGCATAAGGCAGACGGATGACTGCGGAGAGCTTGACTAGCCGGTTCTGCACCCCTAGTGCTGAATTGATGTGTGACAGGCTAGATGTTGTAAGGGCCCTTTGGGAACGAGTGAATGGTGAGGAGGCACAAATAGATCATTACGGTGACAGGAGAATGGCGTGGTGAGGAATTATCAGGGTATCTGGCAGATGCTCAACACTCAGGGGACATATACACAATCAGACAGTTACCGGTGCTATCTGAATTGTAACTCTTCGTTTGCTGCCGAAGATGGGGACAGGACACTTATGGGAGTGTCCCGATGGCTGTGATGTCAATTCTTAAGTTGAGTTGATTCAAGAACCAACATCACAGCACTCGGGGCATTCTTATAAGCGCTCCGTCCCCATCTTCAGCAGCCTGAGCAGAATTCTAGTACCAATGGCTGCAACAGCATTCTGATTATACGTTCGTCTTGCCTTTCCTTTGAGCCTCGAGTATCGACCAGATCCCCTCGTCAATTCCCCCGATGCATCACTCTCCCTTGACTGTGGTGATCCAATTGCTCCTCCGACTTGTACACGTTCTCCCACAAGGCCCTAACCACGTCTGCTTTGTCATGTATCAGCATTACACCAAGTTGTGCAATGCCACCCAGTCTGTCTACCTGTTCGTTTCCCAACACTCCGGCAGACCCCGGAGATAAAAATCAAGACAATGCTCCTTACCCGTCACATCTGAAGCGAAGCATGCCACTCAGCACGAAGCATGCCTGTCCTCAACTTCCTCAACATGCTTCTGAGTCAGTTACAATCACGACATGTGTGTGTGTGTGTGTCCTGTTCTCCAGCCAGCGAAAAGCTGCAGTGACCACCTCCACCTCCATTCTTAGACTGGATGTTGTGGTATCATACGCTAGGTTCTCCTGCACCAAACGTCGACCATTGGATTTTTGCTGAAAACCCACAAACACTTCTACTGCCTCTTGACATTGAACCATCTGTATGAATAATAACATCCTTTGAAGGAGATTTATACTGAATTAATTAACTGCTGAATTTCCACCTCCGCGGCATCTGCTGGCCATTCCCTACTCTCCCGGCTCATTATGATTATGACTCTACACAAATCTGACTGTTCCGCTGACACACTGATCCATTCCTCTCTTCGCCTAATGTTCTTCAGGTTGCAGACCTGTCTTGTTGTTTTCTTTCGATTCTTCCATCAAGTACCGTTTGGTCTACAAAATATAAGTCTAGTCCTATACACCGATTACGCCTGAAGGTGTGAAATAGGGTCCTACTGTAAGTAATAGAGGCATCAGTGAATACGCTGCTAATGCACACACACAGGGTAGTGAGCCTACAAAAGTAACGCGTCGCCCATCAATGTGCTTGGTTTATTTTCAACCAAGGGGAAGTAACGGATGGTTGACCGGACGAAATAACAGCCACATTTGGGCCCATCCCCGATTTTGCCCGACCTTTGACCTACACAAAATAAGGGACATTAACAACATTAAAATGTGCACTCACACCCCAGTGGTGACGTCAAAAATGACCGTTCCAGTGTGGGACGCAATTTTTGTTGTTATTTTAAAGCCCTAACCTGGCTGTGGGTTGAACGGGGTTTCTTGGACATGTCCCGAGTAATCATCATTCGAAGTGAGGCAATTTGTGTCATCGGCTGTTTTACCACTCTCTGTCATGTCCTGGTGGGGAGGAGCGTCAGTTAATCAGCCAGCAAGTGGTGTATCGGGCATGTATGGTCAGACTCTTTTGTAGACCAACCGGCACTCGGTCAACATCACATCGGCTACCTTTACTTCCCAGGACTTTACCTGGTACCCACTTAAGGCAACTGACATGGGGGTCAATGTCATGCATGAAAAAATCAGACTGCATGGAGATTTGAACCCACGACCTTCGGATTTGCAGGTAAGTATCAAGCCGGTAAACAACGGCGGCTTCCATTAACAATATAAAGGTAAAATTGAGAGATATGAACCACCGTCATTGCACACGGTTATAAACCATAAGTGCTCTGCCATCAATATGGACAGCTGATAAGAAACTGTCTTCCTGTGTCGCTGTCCGCCCGCAACTCCGTAGCTACAGCGACTTCCTTCCATTTACCCCAGAGTGTCACTCTGGTACCCATTTCCTAGAGGTTGGGTGAACCTCGGGAACCACCCGGTTTCGAATAACGGCCGTGGGCTGCAGCGACTCACAGCTGGATTATCCTATCGACTGCGCTAATGCGGCTCCAGCCCTATTAACAACATAAATTCCAGAAAATGTATTATAGGTAAAGTCATTTTAGTATCACAGACCGTGGGATTTAAGGGTACGCTAAAGATCAGTTTACTGAGAGAGGGCGCCAGTTTATCTTTCTCGGCAACTTTACTTCATGGCTGCATGGTCTTGAGACATGGTATCCGACCCGAGTGCTAGAGGTTGCGGGTTTAATTCCCCCGTAAGGGCTGGGATTTTTCACGTAGACTTGGATTTCTAATAATTTCCCCTGGTCTCTGGATAGTGAGATCAGACGCCCGTGTGCATTGTTGCGCGCGTAAAAAGAAATTCTTGGCAGTTGGAAGTAGAAAAGAGTTGCCTAACGGCGCTGTCCGGGCAAATTTAACAGTTAAAAATCTACCTAAAGTATTTCAGGATCCTCGCCGGCTGCTACAGAGTCTGTGCACTGTGCTGAGCTTCTTTGGACTCAGACTTGAGTTAGAAGAAGAATAGAGGACTTATGGGTTACTACCCGTGTGACATGATGTTGATCCGCTGTTCAAAACCTCAAGCTTGCTCGCCGGGCAATGATTAATTTTATTAATGCCCTTTGTTGAAATAGGTCAAGGGTCAGATCAAATCGGGGATGGGCCAAAATATTGCTATTTTTTCATCTGGTCGACCACCAGTTACTTCCTCTTGATTTAAACAAAAATAAAAATCTTTCCGAGACATCAGGTTATTTCGTATATACCGGGAGCCCCTTCGTAATGTCGGGGTACCAGGTTCGATCCCAGATGCGGGTCAAATGCCTTGTGTTGGTTTCGACAGTGGTATCAGGGGGGCGACTGTTCAGGCGCAATGGCAAACTACTGGACTTAAATTTGCCTAGAGAAACCACACAACAGCCAGGGGCTGCTGGGGTTGGTTCTGCAACGTCCTGTAAAGGATACGCAACTAACTAGCTACCAGAAGGCCAAAGGTAAACTTCAACAATTGAACCGAGCTTATCGGGAAGATTACATGTAGGATTCTTATCCTTGTAGTAGTGTGCAATCCTAGAGGGGACAAACTGCAGCTACAACACACACACAGTTTTATACATTTATTAAGAAGCTTGACACATCATGAAATATAAACACTAGCATGATATGGGAGGATCTGAAATCAGAACTACAGATTAACTGTCAATAGTGAATCCAGTACAGTTCTAGAAGTCCCAGGAATAATCGTCGAAGTCAAGTCAACGGCTGAGGAGGTACAGGACTTAATGCTGCTGGACGTCACCGCACTGTCCCTGGGCACTAAGACCGCTGGAGGTGTCATGACTGCTCTTATCAAACTAAACACCGATATCCCCAACAAACATATTCATACCTGCACCACTAAACACCCCTATCCCCAACAAACATATTCATACCTGCACCACTAAACACCGATATCCCCAACAAACATATTCATACCTGCACCACTAAACACCCCTATCCCCAACAAACATATTCATACCTGCACCACTAAACACCCCTATCCCCAACAAACAGATTCAGACCTGCACAACTAAACAACACTATCCCCACCAAACAGATTCAGACCTTCACCACTAAACACCAGTATACCCAGCAAAACAGATTCAGGTCTTCATCACTAAACACCACTATCCCCAACAAACAGATTCAGACCTGCACAACTAAACAACACTATCCCCAGCAAAACAGATTCAGACCTTCACCACTAAACACCAGTATACCCAGCAAAACAGATTCAGGTCTTCATCACTAAACACCACTATCCCCAACAAACAGATTCAGACCTGCACAACTAAACAACACTATCCCCAGCAAAACAGATTCAGACCTTCATCACTAAACACCAGTATACCCAGCAAAACAGATTCAGGTCTTCATCACTAAACACCACTATCCCCAGCAAAACAGATTCAGGTCTTCATCACTAAACACCACTATCCCCAGCAAAACAGATTCAGGTCTTCATCACTAAACACCACTATCCCCAGCAAAACAGATTCAGACCTTCATCACTAAACACCACTAAACCCAGCAAAACAGATTCAGACCTTCACCACTAAACACCACTAAACCCAGCAAAACAGATTCAGGTCTTCATCACTAAACACCACTATCCCCAGCAAAACAGATTCAGACCTTCATCACTAAACACCACTATCCCCAACGAAACATATTCAGACCTTCACCACCTACTCTGACAACCAACCTGGTGTACTCATTCAGGTTTATAAAGCTGAGTGTGCCATGACTAAAGACAACAACCTGTTGGGTAAATTTGAGTTTATCGGAATTTCTCCAGCTCCTGGTGGTGTCTCTCAGATTAAGATTACATTTGACATTGATGCCAACGGTATCCTGAATGTGTCGGCTGTAGACAAGAGCACAGGCAAGGAGAACAAGATTACTTACACTAACGAAAACGGTCGTTTGTCGAAAGAAGGTACCGAGAAAATGGTCAATAGCGCAGAGATGAGAAAAAGAAAGCTCGCATCTTTGCCAAAAATGCACTTTAGAGTTACTGTTACCACATTGAATCCATCACTGAAGCGGAAAAAAACTCAAGGACAGTCTGAATGCTGACGCCAGAAAATCCATCAGTGGCAAATGCTCTGAGGTAATCACCTCTCTGAATGCCAAAAAAACTGGCTGAACAAGAGGAATTTAAGTACAAGCAGAAAGAGACTGAATGTGTCTGCAACCCTATCATCTCCAAGCTGCACCAAGGCGAGGCTGGCGCTCGTGCTGGCATACGAAAGTTTAGACTGGCAGTTGAGCTTTCAAAGAATACAGGAAACATAATGCTGTCCCATTTGTCTCAGGTTAAATCCCCCCCCCCCCCCCAACCCCACACAAAAACAAATCATAAAGACAAAATAATCTGTAAAGTCAAACTGGAGAGAGGACTATAACTGTTGCAGTCCAAAGCATGTTTTAAGGCGTAGAAAGTAAAATGATATAATACTAGTGTCATTTTATCATTGGTTTACAGAAAGTATTTATCATTGCAAGTAATAGACTCAAGCACTTTGTGAAAACAGGTAAGACTCATAAAAAGAATACAGGAAGAAAGCAAAGATATAAATAGCTTGATGGCTTTGTGACATGCATCGGGCGGTAGAAAAGCACCAGCCAATCTGTGATTCTGCTGACTGTGTAGGATCGCGATGATGACAATCTATGATTTTTGACACACAACACACCATGATGATATTTTCAGGGGAGACAAATGGGGTTGTGGGTGGGGGAGGGGGGGGGGGGGAGCATTGGACAATGTTTTCACTGAAAAGAGGGCTATTGGCCCATCAAATTTGGGAAACACTGCTCTGGACTTTTTTCTGGTTTCCAATGTCAGATTTTGAAGAGGTCTTGGGAGCCAACCCCTTTATTTGTGCTACACAGATGCTGGTATTCACAGCCTTGGATATTCCATGTATCCATCACTTGCATGGGCAGCCTCATGCTCTGCTTCTATCGTGTCTAAGTGAAAGGGCTCTCTGTAGATTACTATCCTGTGGTAGTCTTGATGCATTGCCGAACCATTTGAGTCGTCTCTTCATGTAGTTTGGCACTGGTTCTATACCAACTTGTTTCCTGATAATTGTCTATGATGAATCCTAAATGTAACAAGAAGAGACAACAGGAAATGGTATTTCATTTCACGAAAAGAATGTTGCTCATTGCTTGAAATGGGAGTCGCTGTGGCCGAGCGGCTAGACGCTCGTCGCGGATCAGAAGGTCGTGGCTTGGCTCCCCCGGCGGAGCTGGACTTTTTACAAAAATGACCTTGGTTTTTAGGTCGACCCAGCCTTGAGTGGGTACCAGGTGCAGTCCTGAGAAGTAAAGGCGGTTGGCGTGATGCATCACCCATCTTGTGCCGATTGGTCTATAAAAATGTAGGTCTAGCCCTATATGCCCTAGAGCCTAAGGGCATGGAAAATGGTTTTTTACTTTTAATTGCTTAAATTAAAACACTCATAGTTTGATGAAACACATTCTGGAAACAACAAAACTCAAACATAGTATTGTTTAAAAATACCTTTATTACAATAAGAATTTAGCAGATACAGTTTTCACTGAAATTCCAGATTAGGAATTATAAACTACATAACAATGATTGTTACACAAAACTCCATAAAGCTTACTTGAAATATGCCAGCCACAACAGAATACATTTTGATCTCAGTTTGATTAAGCATTTGTCAGATTGATGGAAATAAATTTGTTCACAATCAAATTAGGTTCTTGGGTTGGAGTCCTATCTGTTACATGTTGGCACGACAAGAACAAGTTCAGTTTATAAATGCAGCATATAACTGATAAACTATTTTAAAAAAAACAAAAACAAATGATTGAAAAATGTCCAGTACAACTAGCATTTTTAATTACCAAATACGGAGTCTCCTCGACTTACAACTCAGTTCTGACTAACAGGTCAAAATTCAAACTATTTTTCAAGTATTCTCCTTTCATCGAGTTTTAAAAACTGTACATAAGACACACAAAATTCAGTCTATGGATGTATAATTATTGTACATAATGTGAAAAATATAATAATACTCTATTGCATCCGTTCCAGGGAACTTTTTACCCTACCAATGTAGTTATCTTTCTTTATTTACAACTTTTATTTATTTAATGTTTTTGGTTTTTTTTTGTGTGTTAATAAGTGCGGATGTTCATAATTCGAAAAAGTCGTAAGTCGAGGAGAAGGTGCATCTGTTTCCATTTGAATTCTGATGAGAAAATACACAACTAAAACTAAAATTTACAGTAAGTAAACTAAAGTTCAAACTGTTTCTTTATATTTTAAATCTGATAGTGAGAAAATATAGTTCCAGAACAAACATTAATTAGAAGAAAATAGAAGTTCTGAATTTCTCTTCCCATTTGAAATCTTATAAGAACAGGAAGTAATACTGTAAGAAGTTTTACCAAGAAAAAAGTCCCCAAAATTGGTTTTGTGGAGAAACAGATTATGTAATGAAGTCTTTTTAGAAAAACAAAAAAGAGATAAAATAAAAAGAAAGACAACATCAAGTGTATGTGTTAGTACTACCATTTATGCACATGTTAATTTTAACTGTGTATTTTTATTTTTAAACACAACTTTAGAATCAATGTGTATACACAAATTTATGCAGACATTCAGTATTTGCTTATAGTTTCAACTTAACGCTTCATTATTCTTATGTCATGATCCTTCAGTAGTTTGTGGCAATCAATGTAGTCAGTTTCCTGACAAAAGCCCAACGTATGCACATACTTGTTGTCTGTATCGATATCCCAGTACATTGTTCTGACCCCTTCCTGCGATGCAGCAGCCATCTCAGAGTCTCCTTGCTTAACGTACCCCATAGGAGTTGACTGCTATATCTTCTTTCTGTGTCCCATAACCGATTTCTACATGCTTGTCCTCATTTACCACCCATTTCTCACAGGCAGGTCATCACCTCTGACTCTTTTGTCTCAATGTCTCTGGAACACATCGCATTCAAATGTTTGGCCAGTCCATCCTTTTTCCAACTAGTGCAGAAACGGCCGTGTGCCTACACTTGTAGCTACCACGATGTATAACATTTTATACTGTGATTATAATAAGTTACTTATTTAATTCAAAAGAGTTAGGTTTTATTAACAATTATTTTATTCCCATTTGTGTATAAAATATAAATGTTAGAAAAGTAAAGCACCATTTTCTCCCCATAGATGCATCAAGGATATGGTGCCAGACTAATACTGGTATAGACTAGTTTGCACTTTATGGATGATGCGGTCAAAATCACAATGGCCGCATATGCGCTTAAATTTTACCTGGTACTCATTTATTGTTACATAAAATATGTTTCAGAGTATTTTAAACTATTTTTTTTAAAATTTATACTAGTTATTTTACCTAACAATTTCTTTCCAGGCAAATAGCATGCTTTCGATAACAGCTGTTTATTCTTACAAAAAACATAATGTCAATTTCTGAAAGGTTTCACTAAATGTTACCAAAAACCTATCATGTTAAAATAAAGCTGTGCTGAAACAAACAACTGGGTGATTTCACTCTTTTAATGTGAATTATGTGTATGTATTTTGTTTCTGTCTTCAGATCGTGCATAGGAACACACAACTAAACTCACTTCATCTGAAAGCTTTACCACGAAAAGCTCACGAAAATGACAGAAACAAAATGTGAACAGCAATCAATGTAGTCATTATTGATGAAAACTGTCCAAAGTTGATCTGATTTCAGCTGCATGAATAAGAGTTAACTAAGTAAAAACTGTAAATTATTCTTGCTCTCAGAAGTAGGAAATAACTGATAATTTCTTTCTATTTTGTATGTTTTTATTTTTTTTTATTTTTTATGTTTCCCTCCATTGTCATCTTTCTTCTTCTTTTGTTGATATCTGCTTTGTGTCATCAGCTGTCACAGTTTCACTTATAATAGGTGGCCGATGAAAGGCGCACTTGTTTGTGTGGTATGCTCTGATGTTGTATCAAGTCTTATGATGTCAGTGACTTCTTCAACCCATCTTCTAGATCAGTCTGCCTCAATGTGTTTCCATTTTCATGTTGCACATTCTCACTGCCAGCGAGATGAATTCATAATCATTAGGAGGCCGTACCATTTGAGTCCTTGTTTTCCAGTGAATTTAACAATTGGTATTGTTCTAATAGTTCACAAGTCAATTATAAACATCCACCAATATGCAGGTTCTAATCTAAGATCTTTGATCAGGCATGCAAGCATTTAGCTACTGCACTTTCATGGCTCCTGAATATGTTAACAACTAAGGAAAATTTACAAAATTAAACAGCTTCTTTTTATGCATTTGTCCTTAAATAGATGGCTGGCATGTTGTATTGTGGTTTACAGCTAGGGTGCAATATCGGCACCTTTTTCTTGCCTAGCAAATCTCTAATTATCGCTTTTTATATAACATTTTTAGAGGGAAAGTGGGTCTATTGATTTTTTTCCTAAAGGGAGGCTCCAAACCCACATGGAGAAACCTAGCTCATTTCATAAATAAAATTTAAATATGTTTTTAAAATAACATATAGTGTGTGTATGCTTTCTTTACAAATAAAATGAATGGAGGGAAAAAAAAGAAAGAAAATTTATGAACATAATAAATGCTAAATTAAAGACGCAGAAAACAGAACAATTTGAGCAGCGTGACATATCCAATGGCATCTCTAGTTGAGAGTATGTAACGCAATGGCTAACGCCTATGGCGACTAGGTCATGACACGAGTCAGCTTTGAGAACTTTTAAGACACAATTCACCAGGTATAACCCTGGATACAGATTATTCACATCAGACGTCTGTACAAAAAAAAAAATGCTTATATGTTAAAGAAGCATTCAAACTCGCATCCATCAAGCACACATATCAAACATGAAACTGGTTAAGAATGAATAAGAAAAATATACATATATATATGTGTGTAAGTGTATATATACTTTTATTACCTATATTAACACAATTACTTAGGCACAAATGGAAACTGGAAAACATTTGTTTTGCTAGTGCAGAGTGAGAGAGAGGGAGAGAGAGAGAGAGGGGGAGAGAGAAAAGACTTTTTAATGAAAAAACTAAAAACACCAGGTAAGCTCTTCATGTATTAAAACAACATTATTTCAAAAACTGTGAATAAAGAAATTAATATGGCATCCAATACTGTATACTAAAACTGATATTAAACAGGTTACATTAATTAAATGTGTCTACCAAAAGTTTCAAACTACTAGACGTAAATTTGCCTAAAAAAACCACAACAGCCCAAACATATGCTGAGGTTGGTTCTGCAACGTCCTGCAAAGGATACATAATTAAGTTTTTTTAACCAAAGATATAAAAAAATGTAAAGGGACAAGTATAAACTAAATGGATAGAATATACATTTACCTCAATGATAATGAATCATGAACAACCAGTTGTATTAAATACCATTGTAGAGATACAATATGAAAAAGTAATAACTACTTCAGATAATATGTATGAATACCCTTTCACACATTCTTAATACAAACGCTGCATCTACTGACTCGAGTTCTTAACGTGCCAGCCTTCAATGTTTGGCTAACTGGTACAGTGAACTGTTCAAATTCTTCAACCGTAGACAGCCAGAAGCTGAGTTTATTGGCAAAGTAGTGGCAAGTGCCTCGAGCACCGTTGCACTCAATGAACGGTGTTGCACGGAAGTCCTCTAGGCAACTGCCAGGGCTGGACAATGATTGGCCTCCACCACCTGGCCCTGCGGCTGTGTGCTGTAACAGAAAAATGTAGGAGTGAGAATCAGTTCCGTAATAGAATAATGAAAGAGTGAAAATCAGGTTCAGTAACAGAAAATGTAGGAGTGAGAATCAAGTTCTGTAACAGAAAAATGTAGGAGTGAGAATCAGGTTCTGTAACAAAAAAATGTAGGAGCGAGAATCATGTTTTGTAACTGAAAATATACGAGCAAGAATGAGGTTCTGTAAAAGAAAAATGAAGGAGAATCAAGTTCTGTAACAGAAAAATGTAGGAGTGAGAATCAGGTTCTGTACCAAAAAAATGTACAAGCGAGAATCATGTTCTGTAACAGAAAATTGTAAGAGTGAGAATCGCGTTCTGTAACAGAAAAATGTAGGAGCGAGAATCAGGATCTGTAACAGAAAAATGTAGGAGCGAGAATCAGGTTCTGTAAAAGAAAATTGAAGGAGCAAGAATCATGTTCTGTAACAAATAAATGTAGGAGCGAGAATCATGTTTTGTAACAGAAAATGTACGAGCGAGAATCATGTTCTGTAACAGAAAAATGTAGGAGAATCAGGTTCTGTAACAAAAAAATGTAGGAGCAAGAATCATGTTCTGTAACAAAAAAATGTAGAAGTGAGAATCATGTTTTGTAACAGAAAATGTACGAGCGAGAATCAGGTACTGTAAAAGAAAAATGAAGGAGTGAAAATCATGTTCTGTAACAGAAAAATGTAGGAGAGAGAATCATGTTTTGTAACTGAAAATATACGAGCAAGAACCAGGTTCTGTAAAAGAAAAATGAAGGAGAATCAGGTTCTGTAACAGAAAAATGTAGGAGTGAGAATCAGGTTCTGTAACAGAAAAATGTAGGAGCGAGAATCAGGTTCTGTAACAGAAAAATGAAGGAGTGAGAATCAGTTTATGTGAAATGGGATGTTTTAGTGTGCTTAAAAAAATGTATGGACAAGAATCAGGTTATGTGAAATGGGATGTGTTAGTGTGCTGAAACAGAAAAATGCAGGGATGAGAATCCAGTTATTTCAGATTAGATGTTTTAGTGTGCTTTAACAAGATAAATGAGGAGCAAGAATCAGGTTATGTGAAATGGGATGTTTTAGTTAGAGCTATAACAGAATAATGTCAGGATAAACATTTCATCATGTAAAGTGGAATGTTTTAGCATTTTGTAACAAAATAATATAAGAATGAGAATCACATTATGTGAAATTGAATGTTTCTATGTTGTAACAGAATAAAATAAGAATGAGAAATTCCAGCATGTGAAATGGGATGTTTTGATGTAACAGATTATTGAAGGGGCTGCACTGCCTACACAGTTTCATCTTATCCTCAAGTGACGGCCCCTGGCATCTATTTTCAAGTCCCTGCCTGCCTCGCCAGACTACTGTCTTGACATAAACCTGGCTGCCACGAGATACAAAGATAAGTGATATTGTGTAGTATTTTCTATTCTACATATGCACTGAAGAAGGCTCCATAGCTGCAACGTTCATGTTTTGTTTGTGACTGTTATTTGGTGAAGCTCGTTGATATAATTTTCTTTCGGTTTTTATATCTTTCATTGAAAGTATGAGAATTCAAAGTTGTGAAATGGGATCTTTTAACATTAGCTGTAACAGAATACTACTATGTGGATTCTGGGGTCCTATTTTAGAGGTTTAACAAAAGAATGAACTCACTGCCCCTTAACAGGCATGTTAACATAACATAACAAGTATGTCTTTTGTGTGTGTTTTCTTTTATGGGGTGGGGAGGGGGGGGGGGGGGACTATTTCTTGCTTTTCAGGCAGATTCATTCAAAGTGTTTCAAAGGAAACACCCCTAATTTGTCTTCTTTTTTTTTTTTTTTTTAATGATATGCTTGTCAGGGGGCAGTGGATCTATTACCCCACCACCACCAAATGAGACCTAAGAAACCATATGGGGATATCAGAAAACAATGAGTGACTTTTCAAAGTTTAATTCTGTAAGTTGTCTTTAGCTGCTGCATATCTTCAAGCCATAGTGCAGAGGCACAAATAGATTGTTATGGTCTGAGGAGAATGGTGCCGCTAGGAGTTCGCAGGGGATCTGGTCGTCAAGGGAAAGGCGAGATGGATATACAGGCAGACAGTTACTGGTACCATCAGAACTGGAACTCTTCGGTTGCTGATAAAGATGGGGTCAGAGCACTTATGGGAGTGTCCTGAGTGCTATGATGTTGATTCTTAATTCAACATTCAACTTCACAGCCATAGAAGTAGAGTGGCTAATTGTTGGCATGCCAGCTCAAAGTTCTTAGATGTGCATCTTCATCATGGCAGATTTTTACAAACTGAACCACAATCCCAGTTCAGCCAAGTCTCGGATAAGAAACAGCGAAATATCCTGGAAGTAAAGCTGGCTGGAGTGATAAAGCTATGGTGTGAAATAAAGTGAGCAGGTCAAGGCAATTAAGTGACTCAGCCTTGTGGTATGGCTGTATACTGTTAGTCTGAACAATTGCTTTTCTTTTTCTTTTTCTTTTCTCCCTCCCTGCCACAAGTTTTCAGTTGAGAAGGCCACAACTCTTTATGCAAGTCCTCCACTGATCCATACAGATTGGTTTCCACCAAAATGCCAGGGACGGCAAAACCAGGGACGTCTCTACATGTCTGTAGCACATGTTTAGTATTCTGTGGTGCCTGCCCATATCAGCAAAGTTCTAGGTTCCCCATCTTGAATTTCTTGTACCTATGGCTCCTATATCTATTTCATCCAGTTTACAATCTAAATAAAATGGCCTTTTTCTTTTGTATAAGGAGGCTAAACAGCATTACCTTTCCAACGGTCCCATTTCCCAGCCACAGTCATGTGATTCAACATGTATAATTAAACATTTAGCCATATTTCTGACCTAACCTGTTTTCAAGCTTCTCCTTCTGCCTTTCTAGCCCCCAGTGGAGCATAGGGTCTTGACCAGCTCACACAAAGTTGTTCTTTCCTTCGCTATTGCATGCTGCTCTCCTCATCTTTTTAATTTCACTCCCTAGCTCCCTTCTCCATATATTTTTAGGTCTTCCTTTATTTATATGCCCCTATGAGTTCCGGTACAAAGACATTCTAGTTATACTGTTCTCAGGTTTTCTTTACGCATGTCCAGTCCAAAGCCAGCATCTTTTCCTCACCTCTTGGTCCACTGGAACTTGTTTAGTTCTCTCCCAAAGCTCTAAATTAGTGATTCTATTATATCATTTAATTCCCTCTATTCTGCTCAGGCACCAGTTAATGAATGTTTGTAGGTTATTAGTAGTCAAGACAGCATCAGAAATCATACAAAAAACATAATCAGCAGAAAGCGAACAAATAATACCATTGGAAAGGAAACAAACATACCATGGCAAAGGAATACCCTATCCAAAGACTGCTCCAGCCTCGTGGGCATTCGGGTATTGATAGAGTCTGGCTGTGTACCGCAATAACATTGGAAGGCACATCACACACAACACAGCGACTGATATATGGCTGGATTTCACTGTCACCCACAGGCATCATGGGAATGGGTGCATTTGTGGACAGCCAATAGGAGCGGTCGTTGCGAGAGGCATAGTTGCAGACGTTGTTCAGGTTGCAGAATAAAAATGGCATGGTGCTGAAGCGTTGCAAGCAGGAGCCTGCCAAACCTGAATGAGGGGGAAAAAATACAACAATAGATGAATGAGGGGGAACAAATACAACAATAGATAATATTAGCTGTGTGAATGAGGCTGTCTACAATCTTTGGCTATGTTGTCAGAACATAACAAAAACTTACCTAGATCCTGGCTCTGTGAAGAAATAGTAGATCACAACTTACCTTGATTCTAGTTATCTGAGGAAGAAGAACTTAATAACAACTTACCTTGATTCTAGTTATCTGAAGAAGAAGAACTTAATAACAACTTACCTTGATTCTAGTTATCTGAGGAAGAAGAACTTAATAACAACTTACCTTGATTCTAGTTATCTGAAGAAGAAGAACTTAATAACAACTTACCTTGATTCTAGTTATCTGAGGAAGAAGAACTTAATAACAACTTACCTTGATTCTAGTTATCTGAGGAAGAAGAACTTAATAACAACTTACTTAGTTCCTGTTTATGTGAGAAAACTGAATACCCACCTAGATCCTGGTTGTGTGAGGAAATAGAACTGAACAACCCACCTAGATCCTGGTTGTGTGAGGAAATAGAACTGAACAACTCACCTAGATCCTGGTTGTGTGAGGAAATAGAACTGAACAACTCATCTAGATCCTGATTGTGTGAGGAAATAGAACTGAACAACTCACCTAGATCCTGGTTGTGTGAGGAAATAGAACTGAACAACTCATCTAGATCCTGGTTGTGTGAGGAAATAGAACTGAACAACTCACCTAGATCCTGGTTGTGTGAGGAAATAGAACTGAACAACCCACCTAGATCCTGGTTGTGTGAGGAAATAGAACTGAACAACTCATCTAGATCCTGTTTGTGTGAGGAAATAGAACTGAACAACTCATCTAGATCATGGTTGTGTGAGGAAATAGAACTGAACAACTCACCTAGATCCTGGTTGTGTGAGGAAATAGAACTGAACAACTCACCTAGATCCTGGTTGTGTGAGGAAATAGAACTGAACAACTCACCTAGATCCTGGTTGTGTGAGGAAATAGAACTGAACAACTCACCTAGATCCTGGTTGTGTGAGGAAATAGAACTGAACAACTCACCTAGATCCTGGTTGTGTGAGGAAATAGAACTGAACAACCCACCTAGATCCTCGCTGCATGAGGAAGCTGAACAGATCACTCACCTAGATCTTGGTTATGGGGAATAAATAGAACTTAACCAGAACTTACCTAGATCCTGGTTGTGTGATTTCTCATTGCCCTCCAGATACAGCAAACTGTAGCCATCCCAGAGTTTGGTGTGACCCGGTGCGCACTGGGGAACCTCACGAGCTTGGCTGTGTCGGACCAGGAGATATCCAATGAGCGGAGTTGAGCCTGGGACACCTGGCAGACCAGGGACTCCACGTGGGCCTGGAGCTCCTGTCAAGAATTGAAGAAATTGTACCCTGAGTTTAAAACCAACAACATTTGAAGCGGTTAAGAAAATAAAAACCCCACATGTTTTCCTCCTAAACTGTTAGATGTATAGAGCTATATGCTAAATAGAGTTAGTTTCAACATATGGCTGTTAATTAGGGACAATTAATTTAAAAAACAACAACAATTTCTTGAGGTCTTGGAGGTGTGGTTTTTCAGATGAATTCTTGGAATTTCTTGGACAGCTACAAATAGCAACCCAGATGTTTTGAAAGAGGCAAAGGCTTGAAGACAACTTATCACAAACATCATAAAAATAAAAGTCATAATTGTTTTGTCATGTGATGAGAAGAGGGTAATTGGGATATGTTGTAACCACTGGAAAAAAATATGTTAAAAATAAAAAAATTAAAATACAGGAAGACAACACGAGATATTCTTGACAGCCTTTTGTCTGGTACGAAGAGGTGTCAACTCACGAACTGATACATGCTGCTGAAGATCGCCAATTGTGGAGAGGCATAATTGTCCATGCCAGTCGGCAAGGCACTTAATGATGATGAAACTTTGTGCGGAAATGTATGAAACTCACTGGCAATATAGTTAATTATTTTTTTTTCAAACACACGTTGCTTGAATCAGATTCTAGCCTATTTACATAGCTATTTCTTCATACAATAAAGAACATCCTCAGATCGGTCAGACTCTCCACTTTCTGCAGCCTTAACTCTCCTAATCCAGCCTGCAACAATGCTCATACTGACTGCACAACTTTGATGCACTGCACACAAATGTTTATCAATGTTCATCACAGTTTATTATTCTGCAAACACAATTTCTGCAACAAGTTATTGCTTCTAACACACCTTATTCTCACCCTCTGTATTAATGAATTATTGCAGCCAATATTTTTTTTGTTTTTTTGTGTTTGAGTGACTTGCCATTTCTTGAACAGCAAAATTTCACATTTCTACCTTTATTATTCAATAGAACATTTAATCAAGTCTGTCAGCCAAAAGTAACAGTTAAGGATGGGGAAACTGAAAATGTCACAAACTTTGAATATCAAGACTCCTTAATAAACAGCAATGGAGACTGTTCAACAGAAGTCAGAAGGGGGATGGCTATAGCAATACAAGCATCAAATAACATTAAAAATCTATGGTTAAGCACCAAAAAAGAATCAAAGTTACAATTTAGAGAGCATGCATCTTCTCTGCAGCAACATATGTCTGTGAGTCATTGACTATTTCAAATCCTTAAGGAAGAAAATAGGGACTTTTGAGCTGAAATGCTATAAAGAGCTTTTCAGAATACCATGGACAAAGAAGAAAAGAAATACTGACATTCTAAAAGACCTGAACATCAAGGCAGATTGGCTAATAAACAGCATCCTGTCTCAGAAGCTGAAATATTTTGACCATTTCAAGCACCTCAATGGACTGGGGAAAAAATAATAGCAAAAGGCATGGTACCAGGAAGAAGCAGGAGGGGCCGACTAACAAGAAGATGGGCACAGGATATAAGTTACTCCTTGGATATGAAAGTCAGAAGGCAGAAGAGCTGGCAAAATGCAAGAGTTTCTTTCAGGCAGACTGTGGTGAGAACAATGTCCTGCAAAAGACTCGCTCCACGACTCAAATCTATTTTTTTTGCTTCAGGGAAGATGTATGCTCTCAAAATTTTGAGTTTGTTTTCCTTGCTGGTGCTTAATCATACTTTTTTGAATACCTCTCTAAATAACACCATGATAAAAACATTAAGAAACATAACATCAAGGAAGATAACACCACAACCATCTAATATACTGCTGGTGTTTAACACTTTTTAAGGCAGTATAGAAATGTTGAGGGGGCGGGGGTAGGAGGGCCAGGGAAGTGTTTAAGGTCTTAGGATTTAGGGGAAATGACGACAAGTGCAGTAATGTGAACTCTGAAGATAATGACACCCACCACCCCCTTCCCCCCACATAAAAAATCTAAAGCCATTAGCATCCTAAGGGTCTGAACGTGGATTACCAACACGAGAGCTCAGTACTCTTTACACTCTTTACTCTAAGAAGGCAATACTAGGGTGACAGTTTACTTCCTGCATTGAAAGAATACCTTCTATGAATTTTGTACTTAATTACAAAAAAAAAGAATCATCGCCAGTGCATGCTCTGTGCTTGATACCATCTTCAGGTGGCAACGAAGAGAGTTGGAAGAGAAGAAGTCAATGGTTACTGGTACCATTGGAATTGGAACTCTTCGCTCACTGCTGAAGATGGGTACTGAGCACTTATGGGAGTGTCCTGAGTGCTGTGATTTCTTTCCTTAATTCAACCTGCAACATTCTTTACCATCAACTTCTCACCGAGGTAGTAACACACAGGTAAATAATACCAGGCTATATAACACTTAGATCAAAAGCCCTGAGGTGAATATCAACTTGATTTGGGATTTTGGATGACAAAATCTGGAATGTTTCTCTTTTGTTTAACACCTGTTGGTTTTTGTCTTTTTTTTTTGTTTTGAACATGTTTGTCTGTTGTTTTTCTCTCTCTTTTGTTTGTCTGCTGTTCTGCACCTGTTTTTGTTTGTTTGTTATTCTAGGCACGTTCCCTGTGTGTCTGTTTTTTATATGTGTCATGTCTGCATGTTGTTTTGTACCTACTTCTAGCTAGTGTGTTGTTTTATACTTCTTTCCTGTTTGTATGTTGCTTTATACCTATCATTTTGTTTACCTGTAGTTTTGTACATATTTATTGATCTGTACAAGTTCTGTGTTTGTTTGCTGTCCTGTACCTGTTTCTGGGCTGTCTGTTGTTTTGTACCCATTTTTTTTTTAGTCCCTGTCTGCCAGATGCGTTCAAATCTGTTTTAGGGCTTGTCCTTTGCTTTGTACTTGTCCCAGTTCCTTGTATAATAATGTGTGTACATGCATGCATGTATGAAACATGTTCCCAGTTAATCGTTTCCTTTGTACCACTTTCTAGCACAACATACCTATTTTCTATATGTGTTTTAAAAAAATTTTTAAAAGAAAACACATACACATGAAAATACATGCTTAATTTTAACAAATTTCTCTGATCATCAAATTCACCTTAAGAACAGGAAAAAATATGCTTACCTTCCCTTCCATCTAATGCCTGTTCACCATTGCGACCTCTTTCTCCTGGGGGACCCGTATCTCCGGGTGGCCCTGGAACACCGCTGTCTCCCTTCTGACCTTCTAAGCCAGGCAGACCTGATGGAAATTGGATAATGTATTTCTTTAAAAATAAGGACCAGTGGCACATGGGATTATGATGCTTAAGTCTTACTTACATAGACCAGCTAGACTTGATTGGTGATGCGGTCAATAACAAATTGACCACCTTTACTTCCCAAAATATTTCCTGCCAATCTTGGACCCCTAGATCATTTTTGTTTTTTAAATCTATTCAGTGGGATTTTAACTTAAGACTTTTTGGGCCCGTCGGAAAGACTTTAACCAATGCACTACCATTGCTCCTTAGATAATATATTACTGTTCTTTCTGTTTTCCCTCTCTGGGACTGCAACGTAAAAAGCTGATGACTCAAAGAGCCACTATTTGGATGCCAAACGAACAGTAACAGATTCCAGATACCTTATTTAACTAAAATGTATTAAGTGTTAAACTTATGACCGAACTGCTGTTTGAGTGTGAAGTATTATGTCTTAACACAATCTAAATCAAGATATAATGAGATTTAGTGTACAATAACAAAAGAAACAATCATCTTCAGTTAGTAATTCATAACATATCAATGGGAAATATCAACACAATAGCTGAAACTGATTTGTTCCTCGTCTTTAACTTAAAGGTAAAAAATTAAAGGTAAAGTAAGGAGATGGGAACCAGCGTCACTGCACACGGTTACAAACCATAAGTGCTTTGCCACCAGTACGGACAGCTGATAAGAATTGTCCACCTGTGTCGCCGTCCGCACGTAACTCTGTGACTACAGTGACGTTCCTCCATTTACCCCAGAGTGTCTACTCTGGTACCCATTTCCTAGAGGCTGGGTGAACCCCGGGAGCCGCTAGGTTTTGAACACTGACCATGGACTGCAGCGAGTCGCAGCTGGATTTGAAAGCGAGCCTCTTATCGACTGCCTCAAACAATAATTGTGCCTCTGCCATACTGCTTGGCTGCCTCCCAGTCATGTGTTACTGCTAATGTTCACATGAATAAAGACATCTTCTGAGAGGACATCATACCATGCACTGCTACCGTTATTCAACTAATAAACAATACACAGTACTACCATTATACAACTAATAAATACTACATAGTGCTACCATTATTCAACTAATAAATACTACACACTGATACTATTATTCAACTAATAAATACTACACAGTGCTACCATTATTCAACTAATAAATATTACACAGTGCTACCATTATTCAACTAATAAATACTACACAGTGCTACCATTATTCAACTAATAAATACTACACACTGCTACCATTATTCAACAAATAAATACTACACACTGCTACCATTATTCAACTAATAAATACTACACACTGCTACCATTATTCAACTAATAAATATTACACACTGATACCATTATACAACTAATAAATACTACACACTGATACCATTATTCAACTAATAAATACTACACACTGATACCATTATTCACCTAATAAATATTACACACTGATACCATTATACAACTAATAAATACTACACACTGATACCATTATTCACCTAATAAATATTACACACTGATACCATTATACAACTAATAAATACTACACACTGATACCATTATTCAACTAATAAATATTACACACTGATACCATTATACAACTAATAAATACTACACACTGATACCATTATTCACCTAATAAATATTACACACTGATACCATTATTCACCTAATAAATATTACACACTGATACCATTATTCAACTAATAAATATTACACACTGATACCATTATACAACTAATAAATACTACACACTGATACCATTATTCACCTAATAAATATTACACACTGATACCATTATACAACTAATAAATACTACACACTGATACCATTATTCAACTAATAAATATTACACACTGATACCATTATACAACTAATAAATACTACACACTGATACCATTATTCAACTAATAAATATTACACACTGATACCATTATACAACTAATAAATACTACACACTGATACCATTATTCACCTAATAAATATTACACACTGATACCATTATTCACCTAATAAATATTACACACTGATACCATTATACAACTAATAAATACTACACACTGATACCATTATTCAACTAATAAATACTACACACTGCTACCATTATACAACTAATAAATACTACACACTGATACCATTATACAACTAATAAATACTACACACTGATACCATTATACAACTAATAAATACTACACACTGATACCATTATACAACTAATAAATACTACACACTGATACCATTATTCACCTAATAAATATTACACACTGATACCATTATACAACTAATAAATACTACACACTGATACCATTATTCAACTAATAAATACTACACACTGCTACCATTATTCAACTAATAAATACTACACACTTCTACCATTATTCAACTAATAAATACTATACACTGCTACCATTATTCAACTAATAAATACTACACACTGCTACCATTATTCAACTAATAAATACTACACAGTACTACCATTATTCAACTAATAAATACTACACAGTGCTACCATTATTCAACTAATAAATACTATACACTGCTACCATTATTCAACTAATAAATACTACACAGTGCTACCATTATTCAACTAATAAATACTACACAGTGCTACCATTATTCAACTAATAAATACTACACAGTGCTACCATTATTCAACTAATAAATACTACACACTGCTACCATTATTCAACTAATAAATACTACACAGTGCTACCATTATTCAACTAATAAATACTACACACTGCTACCATTATTCAACTAATAAATACTACACACTGCTACCATTATTCAACTAATAAATACTACACAGTGCTACCATTATTCAACTAATAAATACTACACAGTGCTACCATTATTCAACTAATAAATACTTCACAGTGCTACCATTATTCAACTAATAAATACTACACAGTGCTACCATTATTCACCTAATAAATATTACACAGTGCTACCATTATTCAACTAATAAATACTACACAGTGCTACCATTATTCATCTAATAAATATTACACAGTGCTACCATTATTCAACTAATAAATACTACACAGTGCTACCATTATTCACCTAATAAATATTACACACTGCTACCATTATTCAACTAATAAATACTATACATTGCTGCCATTATTCATTTTATAAACACTATATATTGCTGCTATTATTCAATTTATAAACACTTTACATTGCTGCAATTATTCAATCTAATAAATCCTACAAACTGACGAGGAAAACTGTTCACAAATTAATCAAAAGATAGCAAATGAAATAGTTTAGCTATCTGATAGAATGTAATATGAAACCTACAGCAGAATATCAGGACAGAATGTCAGAGATAGACCAAGAAACTATACAGATAGATGATGTAGCAGAATATCAGGACAGAATGTCAGAGATAGACCAAGAAACTACAGATAGATGATGTAGCAGAATATCAGGACAGAATGTCAGAGATAGACCAAGAAACTATAGATAGATGATGTAGCAGAATATCAGGACAGAATGTGAGAGATAGACCAAGAAACTATAGATAGATGATGTAGCAGAATATCAGGACAGAATCTGAGAGATAGACCAAGAAACTATAGATAGATGATGTAGCAGAATATCAGGACAGAATGTGAGAGATAGACCAAGAAACTATAGATAGATGATGTAGCAGAATATCAGGACAGAATCTGAGAGATAGACCAAGAAACTACAGATAGATGATGTAGCAGAATATCAGGACAGAATCTGAGAGATAGACCAAGAAACTATAGATAGATGATGTAGCAGAATCCGGCAAAAAGATGAACAAAAAATTCACTCAAGCCACTAGAGAAGTGCAAAATAAATATAAAACCAACCAAGACATTGGCTGCAACCTGGTAGCAGTTTGCTGATTAAAAAACATGTAAACTTTTTTCTAATATTCTGTTATGGAGAAAAACAAAAACAGTGAACAATAAATTAGAAATATTCATTAACTGGTGCGTGCCTGCAAGAAAAGTGGGAATTCAATGGCATAACAGAATCATTGATGTAGACCTTTGGGAAAGTTAAACAAATTCCAAGGTATCAAGAGGTTAGGAAAAGATGTGGTGTTGGACATGACACAAGTACACAAAAATCGGACAACTATAACTAGAATGTCTTCACACTGGAACTCACAGGGTAAAAGAAATAAGTGCAGACAGGGAAGGAAATAAGAGAATGAATTACGGAGAAAAAAAGATGTGGAGGACATGGGGTAAGCTTCAAGCTATAGCAAAAGGGTGACTACAGAGTTTGTTGAGGGCCTATGCACCTCTGGGGTTGACAAAGAGCAGAAAAAAAAAAACATTTCAACATTTGGAGAGAATCCTTACCTGGCATCCCAGGCAAACCAGGATCTCCCTTTGGTCCAGGATATCCAGGCTCTCCCTTTGGTCCACGAGCACCACTAGGACCTTCAGGAAGCCTAACTTTCTCACACACTCCTGCAGCACCAGAGTAACCCTCTGGACCCTGGAGTCCGGGACCCCCTGTAACAAATAACAAAATAGTGATATATATCTTGCGGTTAGATGACCCACAAACACTGAGGTATTAGAAAGAGCAAATATCACAACAGTTATCTCAATGTTCAGTCTTTGAAGGCTCAGGTGGCTGGGTTACACCCGGAGAATGGAGGATGGCAGAATCCCCAAGGACATCCTCTGTGGTGAATTACAGACGTTGAGGCCGGCTTCTACTATGATATAAAGATGTGTGCAAGTGAAACATGAATGAAATAGATACAGCAGTGCATTCACTGAAACAAAATGTGATGGACTGTGTTGCATTGAGAGCTCTAATCAGGTGGGGATGGGAATAAAGGAAGAAATTATTGCAGAAAGGATGAGAGCTGAGTGTCTGAGAAGTTCCTCCGAAGTCGGAGTACATCTGCCGGAGAGGCGGGGAACGAGAACTGCGAACAAATAAGCCAGTAAAACGGATGTACACGCAAAACTCAGGTCAAGGTAAAAGCCAAAAGTCCATTTTGGACGAACAACCGCGACTTACCGCCGGAAATCACAGCCGGTGAACAAGAAGAAGAAGAAGAAGAAGAGTGTCTGAGAAGAAACATACTAATACGTATGACGGCCACAACGGTCTTGACATTCATGCTATAATTATGGAAGACTTTTCTTAAGAATAGGCTGGTCTTGCTAGTGTCACTCGCCATCACCACTGGATGTCAGTCCCATTCCTCCTCATAGCACAATATAACAGTATTGTCTGGAAAGATGGCAAGGTGCCTACAACAATAAAAACAATCAACAACAACAAAAAAAAGGTTAGATCGCTCACAACCCTATGGAACTGTGGGGCCTAACAGATTTAAAAAAAATATTGATCTGTGTCATGTGGTTAGATGGCTGACAACACTCTGAAATGTGGAGTCGTGTAACAGATAATAAAATAATGACACGTGTCATGTGGTTAGATGGCTGACAACACTCTGAAATGTGGAGTCTTGTAACAGATAATAAAATAATGACACTTGTCATGTGGTTAGATGGCTGAAACACTCTGAAATGTGGAGTGTTGTAACAGATAATAAAATAATGACATGTGTCATGTGGTTAGATGGCTGACAACACTCTGAAATGTGGAGTCTTGTAACAGATAATAAAATAATGACACGTGTCATGTGGTTAGATGGCTGAAACACTCTGAAATGTGGAGTCTTGTAACAGATAATAAAATCATGACACTTGTCATGTGGTTAGATGGCTGAAACACTCTGAAATGTGGAGTCTTGTAACAGATAGAAAATAATGACATGTGTCATGTGGTTAGATGGCTGACAACACTCTGAAATGTGGAGTCTTGTAACAGATAATAAAATAATGACACATGTCATGTGGTTAGATGGCTGACAACACTCTGAAATGTGGAGTCTTGTAACAGATAATAAAATCATGACACGTGTCATGTGGTTAGATGGCTGACAACACTCTGAAATGTGGAGTCTTGTAACAGATAATAAAATCATGACACGTGTCATGTGGTTAGATGGCTGACAACACTCTGAAATGTGGAGTCTTGTAACAGATAATAAAATAATGACACGTGTCATGTGGTTAGATGGCTGACAACACTCTGAAATATGGAGTCTTGTAACAGATAATAAAATCATGACACTTGTCATGTGGTTAGATGGCTGAAACACTCTGAAATGTGGAGTCTTGTAACAGATAATAAAATATTGACACGTGTCATGTGGTTAGATGGCTGAAACAGTCTGAAATGTGGAGTCTTGTAACAGATAGAAAATAATGACATGTGTCATGTGGTTAGATGGCTGACAACACTCTGAAATATGGAGTCTTGTAACAGATAATAAAATCATGACACTTGTCATGTGGTTAGATGGCTGAAACACTCTGAAATGTGGAGTCTTGTAACAGATAATAAAATAATGACACGTGTCATGTGGTTAGATGGCTGAAACACTCTGAAATGTGGAGTCTGGTAACAGATAATAAAATAATGACATGTGTCATGTGGTTAGATGGCTGACAACACTCTGAAATGTGGAGTCTTGTAACAGATAATAAAATCATGACACGTGTCATGTGGTTAGATGGCTGACAACCCTCTGAAATGTGGAGTCTTGTAACAGATAATAAAATCATGACACGTGTCATGTGGTTAGATGGCTGACAACCCTCTGAAATGTGGAGTCTTGTAACAGATAATAAAATCATGACACGTGTCATGTGGTTAGATGGCTGAAACACTCTGAAATGTGGAGTCTTGTAACAGATAATAAAATAATGACACGTGTCATGTGGTTAGATGGCTGACAACACTCTGAAATGTGGAGTCTTGTAACAGATAATAAAATAATGACACGTGTCATGTGGTTAGATGGCTGACAACACTCTGAAATGTGGAGTCTTGAAACAGATAATAAAATAATGACACGTGTCATGTGGTTAGATGGCTGACAACACTCTCGACTTGAGGAGCTTTAACATATAACTGTGTAAATATAATATATCTTGTGATTGGATGGTCATAAACCTTCAAGACCACGGAGTCCTGTAACAACAACAACAACAACAACAAAATGCAACAAGATATCTTGTGCTTATAATGGTTGGATGGGTGACCAACCTTTTGGACCCTCGACCTCCTGAAACAGATAATAAAATAAAGTAATTGGCTGGACGACTGACAACCCCCTGCAGCCTGAGATCCTGAAGCTCAAATAATAAAGAAGTACTTGTACTGTGTAATTGTTGTACATTCATATCGAGCGCCACGACGAATTTGAAAAAAACTATAGCAGAAGGCATGGCACCAGGAAGGAGGGGCAGGGGCCGACCGACACGAAGATGGGTACAGGATATAAGTGACTCCTTGAGTGTGAAAGTTTATGAGGCGGGAGAACTGGCAAGAGACCGAGTTTCTTACAGGCAGACTGTGATGAGAGCGACGTTCTGCAAAGGACTTGCTACATGATGATGATGACTTGTACTGTGTCCTGACCAAGTGGTCTAAACTAATGTTGTCCAAGCACCATATGTCCAATGTGCATCTTATTTACTGGAAACGTACCATGATCGAAACCCACAACTGGCTGTGTGGATTTTATCGTGGTATGGGGTGTCGCAGGTCAACCCAGCCTAAAATGGGTCCCAGGGTGGGTTCTGGCGAGGTAAAGACGGCCGGCATAATGCTGACCACATTACCCACCTAGTGCCAAATGGTGTGTAAAAAATATGGGTGCTCTTCACAAATGCCCAATGTTTTTAAAGGGCATGAAAATGGACTTTTACTTTTATTTACTGAAAACCAAACAAAATACAAGATGAATGCTTAGAACTTTTCTGTTACTGAGAATCAATGAAAGATTTTAGATTTAACACTTGTCAGATGACAGATCCTACTCAAGAAATCCTGTTCACCCCCAGGCCTATAACTAGGATATAGTGTTCACGGTGTTTTGTGTTCATTGTGTTTTCAGAGTATACTTGTGCATTTTTTTTTTAAATATACAAAACTCCCAGCGTGGGCTCTGGGTCCCGACTTAGGGAAAACAAAAGACAGATCCACTGCCCCCCACAACAAGCATGTTGTAAGAGTCGACTAATTGTGGGTTTCCTTTGAAGTCAGAGTGCATCTGCCTGAGAGGCAAGGAGCCAAAAGTCTGCATACAAATAAGTCAGATTTATAAAATGGAACACTCAGGTTATGGAACAAGACTAAAGTCCACAGGTGGATGAACAACCAGAACTTGCTGCCAGTTTCCACAGGGGGTATTTATTCCCCCAGCTGACACGTGTTGTCATTCTGTTGAGAAACAACCGACCCGGCTGATACCAGCTAATTGATTTTGTGTATCTGTGTAGTATTGTCTGATTTGTATGTGCTGAGAAAGGCTCAAAGCGGCAACGTTCACGTTTTGTTTGTATTTGTTATATTGTGAAGCTTGCTAATATACTTTTCATTCGGTTTGATATCTTTACATGAGGAAGAAGATAGAGACATTTTTTTCAGACATCTTAATCTTCTTGAGCTTACTCATTGAGTCGCGGAAAAGGCATGCATGGGTGAACACATTGTAATACTACCACTTCCCCCGCCCACACCCACACACAAACACAACATTAATTTTTTTTTATGTCTAATTTTTTTCTTCTTTTGTTCACTTGAAATTTATTATCTATATCTGCAGTGTTGTCTCTGGCATGAACTTAACTATTTGTTGTAATTCAGTCAGCAGCCAGTAAAGTGTGAAAATGTTTGATGACCAACCTTTGTCTCCAACTTCTCCTGGCAAACCTGGGTATCCTGGATCTCCTTTGGGTCCCTGGGGTCCTTGTGGTCCCGGCTGACCCTGATCTCCCTTTTCTCCAGGAGTTCCAGGTAGACCTTGCCACCCATCAAATCCTGTGAGAAAATTGTAAGATGTTAAACCATTTATTTAATAATGATAATCATGTTATTATTACAGTCTGCATGTACCATCTTCAAAAAACAATTGAATTGGCCACAAATCTGCTTGGTGGTGTTGTCTGGATTACAGACACCTAAACCTGTGCAAGAGCATGGAAAATTGACATCAACAGTAGTCAAAGGGAAATTAGGGAGCTTTGTTCTGGTCGACCTAGATTTAGGTTATGGCTCAGGAACACAGTTTTCTCTAAAACTTAAAAACACATATAAAAAGTTAAGTTGGAAAAAGACATATTCTGAAGTTACTAGTCCTGTTGTTACAAAAAAAAACACTAAAATTTACTCAAAATATAGAAGCAGTATTTTTCAGCATATTCTTGATTCCCCCCCCCCTCCCCCCAACAAAAAAAGGTGTGCATAACTTTTTTAGCCCTAAGAGGTTTTTCAAACAAAAAGTGCTCAACTGTTTAGTCCTAAGAGGTTTTTCAAAAAAAAAACAGTTTTCAGCGTAAACACTTTCAAAATAAAACACAGAATTTGCTACGGTAGATGCCAGGTTTCTTTAGTAAAATGAGAAGAAAAACTGTTTAAAGGAAAAGTCAAATAAAATGACGTTCGGACATAAAAAGGCCAGACAGCTGATCACACATCATGCATTACTTGGTAACGAAAGAGTTAAGAGTTATCTATAGCTACTCTAGGAGGGCTGAGTGGTCTTAAGGCATGGCATCCGCCTTAAATGCTGAAGGTTCCAGGTTCAGGCGCCAGTGAAGGATTGGGATTATGCATGTCGACTTTTAGTAATTTCCCCTGGTCTCTTTGTAGTAAGATCGGTCGCCCGTGTGTATTGTTGCTCATGTAAAAAATCCCTTAGGCAGTTGAAAATCAAAAAGAGTAGTCTAATGGCGCTACCCAGGCAAAAATTTAGAGCTAAAAATCTAGCTAAAGTACTTCAGGATCCTCACCGACGCTTCAGAGTTCGTGCCCTGCACTAAGATTCTTAAGACTCGGGCTTGAGTTAGAAGTAGAACGGAGCTCTTATGAGTTATTACTCTTGTGCCATGATGTTGATCTGTTGTATAAATCAAGCCAAACCATACAGCTAGTCTCAGGGAAGGCAAACCCGGTCAACAAATGTCTGCAGCAGAAGTCACATCTGCCTGATGAAAGGCACAGATATCACAGCCATGCTGTAAACAGGCACAAAGCAATTACATCTTCAGAGGAACACAGAAGAAAAAGATATATAGCTTATCTTAAAGTACAGAAGTTCCCACTGTGGTTCCTGGAGCTAGACAGAAGGGGAAAGGAGGGGGGGGGGACTAAGAATAGAGTCAATGTCTCCCAAACAAGCTGACAGTAAGAAGCCACTAATGAGGAATCTGCTGAAATTCTTTACTCTCTCTTAACAACCATACTAGAGGGGAAAAGTCAACAGCAAGTGGTAGACAATGATACGAATGGGAGAAAAACATCAGGAAATTGAAAAGCAACAGTCAAGATAACAGACAAAGCATGTTGGAAATCCATTGTAGCCAACTTTTATTGTAAAGACGGCACTGATTGACTGACTGATGAAACTGGACTTGTTTGGCCAACAGGTGCAGAAATATAACCACAACATAATGTGCTAACCGCCCTTTAGGGCAAAAGCAGAAGAAGAAGAACGTGGAGGAGGAGGAGGAGAAGAAGAAAGCAGTAGCAGCAGCTTTCCCAGTATACCCACAGTACCCAAAAAAAACAATTAACTCCTGAAATTCCCTAGCTACATTTCTAGGCATGGGGACATCCCCCCCAACTGTGACTTCAGACCATCTCATGACACAAGTAATTGTCACATAAAACTCAAACTGGCACAAATTTAAGAGCGCCAGCTCGCCTCCATATCTTGTCAAACACAACATCCATGCAACATTAGTAATGCGTAATGCAATAGTCTATATAATATGAAGTAATGATAGGTACAATAGCCTATAAAACATGTAGTAGTGATAAGTACAGTGGTCTATATAATATGTAGTAATGATAAGTACAATAGTCTATATCACATGTAGTAATGATAAGTACAATAGACTATATAGCATGTAGTAATGATTAGGGAAAGAAAATGGAGGCTTTTGAGCTGAAATGCTATAGAAAGATTCTAAGAATATCTTGGACAAAGAAGAGGAGAAATACTGACCAGAAGGCATGGTACCAGGAAGGAGGGGCAGGGGCCAACCAACACAAATATGGACAGAGCATATAAGTGACTCTTTGAGAATTAAAGTACATGAGGTGGGAAAGCTGGCAAGAGACTGAGTTTCTTTCAGGCAGACCGTGATGAGAGCAAACTTCTGCAAAGGACCTGCTACATGATGATGCATGATTAGGGCAAAAGTTTATATAATGTGTAGTAATGTGTAGTACAATAGTCCATTTTAACATGTAGTAATGATAAGTAAAATAGCCTATATAAGATGTAGTAATGTGTAGTACAATAGTCCATTTTAACATGTAGTAATGATTAGTAAAACAGCCTATATAAGATGTAGTAATGATCAGCGGAATAGTTTATATAGTGTGTAGTATTGAGTAGTACAATAGTCCATTTTAACATGTAGTAATGATAAGTAAAACAGCCTATATAAGATGTAGTAATGATTAGCTCAATAATTTATATAATGTTTAGTAATATGTGGTACAATAGTCCATTTTAACATGTAGTAATGATAAGTAAAATAGCCAAATAAGATGTAGTAATGATCAGCAGAATAGTTTATATAATGTGTAATAATGTGTGGTACAATAGTCAACTTTAACATGTAGTAATGGTCAGCTCAGTAGTTTATATAATGTGTAATAATGTGTGGTACAATAGTCAACTTAAACATGTAGTAATGATCAGCAGAATAGTTTATATAATGTGTAATAATGTGTGGTACAATAGTCAACTTTAACATGTAGTAATGGTCAGCTGAGTAGTTTATATAATGTGTAATAATGTGTGGTACAATAGTCAACTTTAACATGTACTAATGGTCAGCTCAGTAGTTTATATAATGTGTAATAATGTGTGGTACAATAGTCAACTTTAACATGTAGTAATGGTCAGCTCAGTAGTTTATACAGTGTGTAATAATGTGTGGTACAATAGTCAACTTAAACATGTAGTAATGGTCAGTAAAATAGCCTATATAAGATGTAGTAATGTGTGGTACAATAGTCCATTTTAACATATGGTAAGTACAATCATTGACATCACCATCAATCAGCAGATCCTTTACAGAACATCGCTCTCATCATCGTACGCCTTAAAAATCTCTCTGTCTTGCCCATTCTCCAGCCCAATGTGCTTTCATAGTCAGTGTGACTTTGATGTCTTGAATCCACCTTCATGAGGTTTGTCTCTGCCCCACTTTCCAGAAACTGTACCCCTCCATTAGCATGTTTCCATAGGTCACCATGACATGTGTAAACAAAGTTAGTTGTGTATCCTCTACAGGATGTTGCAGAACCAACCCCACCATTCTTTGGGCTGTTATTTTCAAGGCAAATTTTATATTCAGTAGTTTGCCATTTCTTACTGAATGGTCAGCTCTCGGGACAACTGTTGAAACCAACACAAGACATTGCTGCCAAATCATCCACAGCTGGGATTGAACCCGACATCCCAGCATTCTGATGCATGTTCACAATGTCCAAGCCACAGATGCCAACCATGATATTTGAGCTGAGTCAAGAATTGACATCACAGCACTCTGGGCATTCCCATGCATGCTCCATCCTCATCTTCAGCAGCCAGCGCAGAGTTCCAATACTGATGGTACGGGTCACAATCTGGTTTTAAAAGTCGGTCTTGCCTTTCCTCTGAGTGTAGTGAGCCCCATGACATTTAATATGGCCAAAATACTTCAGCTTTCAGGACAGGGTTCTATGTATAAGCCAATTCTCCTCTATGCTCAGATCATGTAGGACAGGGGGTTTTTCTTCTTCTTGGTCTGTGATCTTCTAAATAACAAATCCTTTAACACTTCGGTGAAAAGCTCCAATTTTTATATATATATATATTTTTGTTAATGATTGAGTAAGGGTCCATGACCAACATCCATAAGTTATCACTGGAAAGATGCACTATCTTTAAAAAAAAAACCAGATTATTTAACCTATAGTAACAAGAAACAATAGTCCATTTAACATACTGTAATGTGAAGACCAACCAGATCCAGAGAACACATTTATCAGTGAAAAGATCATTGTTTGCAATTGGATAAATTATAAGAAAAACATCAAAGACGAGAGGTCACCATGAAGATTCACCTTTAGGTCCATCAAGACCGGGTAAGCCAGGTACACCAGCTAATCCAGGCAACCCATCCAAACCTCGATCACCCTTCTGGCCAGGAAGCCCAGAAAGTCCTGGGAGCCCCTCATCTCCCTTTGGACCATCACGCCCTTTAAAAAAAAAAAAGATGTAAAATAGAAACAATGAGAATATTCTTTTTTCAGCCTATCAAACATCATCATCATTATTCCGTAACACTGCCTGTCACCAGGTCATCAGTTTCTGTTGACTGTCTGATCAGCTGTTGCGATGGACTTCGTGGTTGCCTGCCTGAGGCCTGGTGCCTGAGGCCTGTCCAGTCAGTCAGGTTCTGTAACCAAGTCCTTCTTGGTCTGCCTCTTCTCCTCTTTCCCTCTACTGAGCCCTGCAGTATTGTTTTTGAAGGGCCGTTATATCTTATTACATGTTCATTCCATTGCATTTTCCATCTTTTCACCTTAGTTAACAGAGGTTCATAGTTGCCTATGTGCTATATAATTATATGGCAAACTTCTTTATTTGTAATGTGGTCTCTATATAATATACCAAGACTTCAATGCTTGTATCTTCCTTTCGAGTTCGGCTGTTAAGGTCCACATTTTACAGCCATATGTACGTGTACTAATTGCTAGTGCTCTGAGCTATCGAATCTTAGTTTTGCATGAAATGTTTTTGGATCTCCATAATGTTTGCTGCTTGGCAAGGACTGATGTTGTCTGGGCAATCCTAGACATGATTTCTGGTCATGAGCCCAGGTCACTTAAAATGGATACCTAATATTTTAAATGACTGACTTGTTCAAATTTTCACCTTTAACGTAGATTGGTGGTTATGCCAGCTGGATTATTAGTGATTAATTTTGTTGTTTTCTGCCTTTATTTAAATTCTGTACTCAGTCGATGTTTGATCGAGCAGATTTACAAGCTCGACTAGCTCTTGTTCTTCCCCAGTCAACCCATCGATGTCATCTGCAAACCTTAAGTTTGTTATAGTTTCACATCCTATACTAACTGTTTCATGATGTTGTTCAAACGGTATGTAAAACAGAAACACAAATTTCTACTTTTCAGCCCATCAAACAACATGTAAAACGGAAACAGTGAGAATTTTCACTTTTCAGCCCATCAAAAAACGTAAAACAGAAACGATGAGAATATTTACTTTTCAACCCAGCAAACAATACGTAAAACAGAAACAATGAGAAATATTACCTTTTAGCATATCAAGCATGTAAAATAGAACAATAAGAATATTCACTTGACAACTCATTAAACAACTTGTGAAATAGAAACACTTTTCAGCAGATCAAACAACATTTCAAACAGAAATGGCAGTTTTCAGCTAGGCTGCAACATCCAGTTTCAGCAAGCCCCCTAATCAGTCGCCTTTTTTATTTTACGACATGCTTGTTAGGGATCAGAGGGTCTACTCCCCCTTTCCCCTTCCTTCCAAACTGCATCAAAGGATACCCCTTGGGGACTTCCTCTATTTCTGAAAATATTTGAGGAAAGTATCCTGGCTAAAAGGAAAAGAGGGCATCGATGAAACAGCTATAACAAACACAGGCATTTAGACTTGGGCTAGGAAAAAACTAAACCCTTTCCACATCAATCAGGTATCAAGCATAAGCGCTGCAGCCTGGATGCTCAGAAGGCCCTCACCCACTCCCCCACCACCCAGTTTTTTAGAGTGCAGAGGGCTCCTCCCCCCCACGTGCAGAAGTCCTCTTCAAGCATTTCTTTTTATACATTCCATATTATTTCAAATATATTACTAGATTTACCTGCCATTTAACAAGCACATAGTAATTATTATTACTGCACAATTAAACAAGGCTTAAGCCCTTGCCAGGTATATTATTATATTTCTTTGCCATTCAGTACACCTATTTAACTCTTTTTGCCTTAAACATTGCAGCCTGCACAACTGACTCTTACCAAAGGTTCAAATTTGAGAGGCTTGGTTTCATGGCACGGGTCCCCCCCCCCCCCCACCCCAACCCCCACATATATTGCTCCACAGAACAGCTAATAATTGAATGCAGAGAAGGTTGCCTAAAGCACAAAGTCCATAGCTCCAGTGATGATACCACAGGGAATTAAGAGAAAACTGCACTTGTAAAGTAAACAATGCGGTTTGTGAAATTAACCCAGGATTGTAAAGGGTGAAGCAAGTATCTTAACTACTCAGCCATGGAAATCCCTGTGGTTCTTTCCAGTGAATCTTAACTATCACATAATATGTTTTCTTACTTTTACATTTGGTCAGATCTTAACACACTTAGGAAATCTGGCATTCAGAGTGACTACTTCCTGTATGCATTTAGTCTGTTTAAACAAAATCCATTTGTTATGTTTCAGAGAAGTGAGAACAGGAATGCCTTAAACTGTCTTCAACAAGATGAGCAAGTCACTGACAGCTAGAGAGATAAATAAGACACTAAAAATGAGAATTGTTGAATTTTATGTATACTCAGTCCTGCTATATGGTGCTGAAACTTGGACAATGAACAAGCAACTAGAAAATCGAATTGAGTCCCTGGAGATGTGGGTATACAGAAGAATAGGTCGTATTTCATGGAAACAAAAACAGTCCAATGCAGAGGTTCTGGAAAGGCTGCATACTTAAAGAGAATTACTGAAAGAAATAAAAAGGAGACAATTGAAATACTTTGGCCACATTAAAAGACATACTTTTAAAAACCAAACTGGACAGAGGGTCGTAGTCTTGAGAGCAAGAGGTAGGCAACGATATAAGTGGCATGACAACATCGAGAGATGGACTGGCAGAAGTCTAAGAGAGTGTACAACCAGGACAAGAGACAGAGTGTGTTGGAGATCCATTGCAGCCAAACTTCACTGTGGAGTCGGTACCTGATTGATTGAGAGAAATTATTTCTTAAAAAGCATATGCTGCAAAACCATTCTGGAAGTAAAAGAAGGGCAGTTTAAAAACAAAACAAAAACCTAAAAATTGACTGGAATAACTTACCAGGTCGACCAGAAAAGCCTGGTTCACCTTTCTGTCCTCTTGGCCCTGGCTGAGAAATACCTGCAGGATCTCCCTTTTCACCTGGAAGTCCATCCAAGCCAGGCATACCTAAAGAATACAAATGAATGACCGGTAACACACATTTTTATACAAATGAAAGACCAACAGCCAAGAGAACAAAAATAAAAATCTGATAACAAAGAAACAAAACAAAAAAAATATTTAATGTAAGTAAATGGACAGTTATTAAATTAGTGACAACTTATCTGGAAGCTTAGGAGATGTGGTTTTAAAGGCGAATGATGAGAGCACCATGGACAGATAAAAAGAGTAATAAAGAAGTCTTGAAAGAAACTGACTCACGAAGAAGACTGATTGCCCACATCAAGAAGAGACAATCTACATTCTTTGGTCATGTGATGAGAAGGAGAAAACTGGAGTACATTGTGTCAATAGAAAATTTGGAGGGGAGTAAAGGCAGAGGAAGACCGAGAGAATAGATGCTGAACGGTCTGACATCATGGCATGAAAGATCATCTGTGTCAGATTTGATTGAAAGTACATGAGACAGAAGGCTGTGGATAGACATGACTACCAATGCTACACAGCATTGACTTTCAAAAGAGAAGAAATGCCCAAAGAATGTCCAAATGAAAGACCGATAACAAATATAACTATTTATAAATAAAATACCTATAACAAACATAACTAAATAGTAATAATAATTACAACTATTTAAAATGAAAGATCAATGACCAAGACAACAAAGCTGGAAAATCATGAAATAAGACCACACAAATTTAGGATTATAATAACTATTTGATAAAGTGAAACATGATGACATTATAAAATTGTTGGAGGATATTTACATTAAGGGGGAGTTCTAGCAGGAAATCTTTTAAAAAATTTTATTTTTGAATTTCGAAATAAACTTGGTATCAAATTAAAGATTAATCAATATCCTACACGTTTCTGTATACATTTTTAAAATCGGATAAGTTGTATCCGAGTTATGATGGCTCAAAGATTGTCAGGTCTTTCTGGTCTTGGAAGAAAAAAAAATTAGAAATTCGTGTTTTCACACATACACATATGTTTAGCGACAATGCGGGTTTCCCTAACAGTTTTCTTACAATGAAGGATCCTTGTACGGAACAATCACAATGGCTGCCTTCGTAGAAGCATGTTTACATTTTGTTTGTTCTGAATGATTTGTACAAGTGATATTCTAAACAATGTCAAGTGATAAAAAGTATTGTAAACATTCAAGGAAGCGAAAGTTTCACTGGAATAGATTTATGAGTGCTACAAAAAGATGCATAGAATTAGTTTTAAAACATACTACTGAGAACTGAGAACGACAAACATGTAAACATTGACATTCCTAAAAGTAATTTGTGGATATTTTAATTGTAATGTAGTAGTAATAATAATAGTGGACCCAATACTAAAATTGCCACATTCACAGTGCCACGCCCACTCACAGTCAGTCATCGATAAAAATCAACGACCTGTATGGCATTGATGATGATCCAGGAGAGAATTTCCTTGAATGTCAACACAACAGAAACAAAGGTTTTATCAAAGAAGAAGATAACTCCAAAATGTGACATAGCAATAGAAGGAAAGGTGCTTAACCAAGTCAATAAATTCAAGCATTTGAGGACATTCATAACATAATATGGACAATTTGTGACAGAAATTAAAAGCAAAATTGGCCAGGCAAAGACAGCTTTTCAGAAGAGGAAAGTATCTTATGTAATAAATCCCTCTCTTTAAACTTCAGAAAACAAGTACTGAAATGTTAAATTGAGCCTGTTCTGTTGTATGGTAGTGAATCTTGAAATGTGAGCAAATTTAAGAAGAGTTTGGAGGCTACTGAGATGTGGTTCTTGAGAAGAATGTTGCAAATACCTTGGAATGCCAGAAAAACTAACAATAATTGCCAGGAAATGGCTAATGAAAGTAGAACATCATATACAACAATGAGAAGGAGACAAAGTTCTTTGATCATATAATGAGAAAAGGAGCACTGGAAAATATTGTGACGACTGGAAAGATCCCTGGTTGAAGAGGCAGAAGCACACCAAGAAAAATGATGGTGGATAGCCTAAGCTAGCTGGCAAGACACTTTATGATGATGAATAACATTTAAAAAATGAAAAGTCGATAATTAAGATGAGCAAAATTAAAGACCAATATTTGGAAAAGAAAAATGAAAGATCAATAACTAAGAACATGGGGGGAGCTGCACATGATAGAGAAGAATAGAACGACTTGGCCTGAGTTGTTTAGAAAGGCAGAAGAAGAATAGTCTAGATCTGATAGACTGGTCTGGTAGTCTTAGTTTCAGCTTCATAGCAAATGGGTCACCCCATCTTTGCTGCGTTCCTGTGCCAACAAAAAACACACAGAATGTCCAACATTAGAAGTGCAGTGCATAATTGATGGTAGCAGAAGTCACTAACAGATTAGCAGTTGCCCACGTGATCAATTTTAATCACATACGGGTACCACCAACATTGTGACGACAGGCATCGCACTATTTTCTGAATCTACAATTCACACCACCAAATTGGTCACAGTAAAAAAAAAACATTCTAAATGAAATCCGCAGCTCACAGTGTCACGCCATGCATTCAATTCAGAAGCTCGGTGACAAAACTATATCCAGTCTACAAATGGAGCAAAAATGCATCGACCACAGTCTGGCAGAAACAAAAAATTTGCCTCGGCTCCAAACAGTGTTCCCGCCTAGCGTCCATTTTGACCGGAAGTCTAGATCTGAGGAGTTAAACAAAATTAACACTCTAGGACAGCCTAGTTCAAGAAAGACCTAGGACAGAGTGGTTTAAAAAAAAAAAAAAAGCTAATAAACATAAGAAATTAAGAAAGAATAGATAATGTCAGTGGAAACCAATAAATGCACAATGAGTTGTTTGATAATGGATGGGTTAAAAAATAAAGACCAAAGATTTAGACAAAAAGAAGAAGAAGAAGAAGAAGAAGAAGAAGAAGAAGAAGAAGAAGAAGAAGAAGAAGAAGAAGAAGAAGAAGAAGAAGAAGAAGAAGAAGAAGAAGAAGAAGAAGAAGAAGAAGAAGAAGAAGAAGAAGAAGAAATGAAAGTGAGAAGAAGGAAGGGGAAACATCAGGCATATTACTAACTATTACAAATTCATAAAGGCATCAATAAATTACCTCTGTTGCCTTTTGCACCTGGCGGTCCATCCAATCCAGGTGCTCCATTGCGCCCAGGCTCACCCTTTTGACCTGGGATAGAAAGACCTGGCGCACCTTGGATACCTCGTAGTCCTGGCAGACCTAAAAGGACCGAGACATTTTCCAATTATGAAGATTCCAAATAACCTTATTCTATACTACTTCTTCTCTGGCTATAAGCTATGGTTTCTGTCAATTTCTGGTCTCTGTTTTACAGATCTGGCTTATCCCTATGCAGAATGTTGGTTCCTCCTCTTTCAGGCAGATGCATTCCGACTTTGAAGTAAACACTTCCTAATTAGTTACCTCCTATGACATGCTTGTTAGAGGGCAGTGGGTCTATCCCCCCCTCCCTCAGTGGGGTCCCATAACCCATATGGGGACCTTAACATATCCTATACCCTACACCTGAAGGATGCTGGTGGGTGTATCGTCCCTGAGGTGGATTACAGAGTCTACACAGGTAAAAACCATATCTACATTGCTATGCTGTCAACCTAGAAACAGGTTTTCCCACCAGGGGCCTGACTAGTCAATGTAATAATTGTTGTAGTTTATTTTATTTCATATTATTGTTTTATTAATCTCATATTAGTACCATTTATGGATTATTACCATTTGTATTTCTACTACTCTTTTATTCCTACTATTATTTTTATATTATCACTATTACTTCATTACTATTTTTTTTTTAGCCTCCCTTTATTCTATTTTATTTTATCAATTCCACACCACCTTTTTTTTTTTTTTTTCTCATGTGACCCCCTGGTGGGTGCTGTAGGTTACAGTGCTCTCCCCTTTGTTATTGTTTTGTAGTTAGTTCATGTTCAGAAAGGCCCCAGCCAAAACACTGATTTGTGTATTTTGTGCACATTGTTCTACTTCCGGTACCATCAGAATTGGAACTCTTCGCTTGCTGCTGAAGATGGGGACTGAGCACTTATGGGAGTGTCCTGAGTGCTGTGATGTGGATTCTTAATTCAACATTCTACTTCCCCATTTCATTAAGCCTTTTAGTCACAGTTCATTTCTTGACATTAGCTTGACTGCAGTGACCCTTCTTTTCATCACTAAAAATGGACTGACATTTCCTTCGAAGTCGGACACAATCTGCCTGACAGGTGCTAAACTAATAGTCACCCTACAATAAGGCACATCTTTAAAATGAACCCTCATGTAAGTCCTGGAACAAGACCAAAGTCAGGATGCAGATGACTAGCTAGGACTTTCTGCCAAAGTTCACAGGACTTTACCTGTACCGATCTTAGGCTTTTAAATTTACCCATTTTAGTTTGGATCAACCTGTGAGCAAAGGTTTTTTTTTTTTTTATTGTTATTTTAAATCGCACTCAATATGGATTTAAACCTGGCAGGCGAGCAAACACAGCAGTAAAGAACCCTTTTCCATGCCTTCAGGTGTATTGGGCATTAAGTGCCAAATCTATATTTTATAGACCAACTGGGACTAAGGGGGTGATGTGGTCAACATCACTCCAGCTGCCTTTATTTCCCAGGACTTCACCTGGTACCCATGAAAGGCTGAGTAAACCTGGGAGCCGAGGTCCAATTTGACAATTTTTAAAAATGCAGGCTTCATTCGAATTAAACCTACAACCTTTGGATCTGCAGGCAAGCGTCTATCCACTACATCAGGACAGTGGGTGCACATATTCACTACAGCCAAACTTCACTGTGGATATATTATAATCATAATTCATCACAATCATCACATTGTGCTTTTATATACAACACAAGGCTTGCGGTCTTTTCCTCCATTCTGTCATATCCTGCGCAATCACTTTGGTATTGTGGATGGAATTCAGTCCAGCAACTTTGGCCTCTCTCATCAATGTTCATTTTAGGGTTTCTTCTGGAGATCCCTGCTTCCTCAGTCCCTTTATTTTCCATTTTAGTGTTTGGTGATTAACTGCTCATTTCTTCTCAGGATGTGTCCAATATAGTGACATCTTTGTCCTACAGTTGTTGTTAGCAGTAGTTGCTCAATCATTTCTTCTATTTCTTCACCCCTCTTCGATTCATGACATTTTATGTTCAACAATTTTTTGAGGCAATATAGTGACATGACTGACTGACTGACAGACTTTCTATCCCACCAGGACATCACACAAGCGATAAACACCCGATGACACAATGTGCCACCATGTGGATGAGGATCACCGTGGAGAGGTCCCAGAAACCACATTCAGCCATTAGGCCATATTTATGGCCGGGCTATATTGTGGCCTCTGGCAAGAGCCAGGGTAGGTTTTCAAATAACGAACAATTTCATCCATAAAAGGACGGGAAGTATACTAGTATATAGTGACATCTTTGTCCTATAGTTGTTGTTAGCAGTAGTTGCTCAATTATTTCTTCTACAAGGTTCGACAATTAAGTAATGAGACTGATTCCATAAAAATTAAAATAATCAACAGTTGAAGATATAACCTTTATCTGATTCAAAGTAAGCCTCTTGTGCATTGATACAGCAAGTGGCTTGATCTAACAAACAATGGAACGACCTCTGTAGTTCTTCTTTTGTTATGGCCCTTAAAGTCCATGTTACGACCCTTTGAATGTCATTAATATTGTTAAAGAAGCGTCCTTTCAATCGTAACTTTAATTTTGGGAATAGAAAATAATAATAGGGAGATAAATCTGGGCAATAGGGGGGAAGGCTGAGAACACACATTTGTTTTTGGGCCAACAATTCTTGTTTTGATGATGTCTCTTGGGTACTCAACCCGCTGATGTTTTTGGTCATCAGACAACAAATGTGGTACAAACCGGCAAGCAACTTTATTCTTGCACTAAAATATTATGAATGGTCTCTATATTAACACCAGATTCATCTGCTATCATTCTCACTGTAAAAAATTTTCTTGCATCCATTCTCTGATTTTTGCAATGAGTTCATCATTATGAACAGAAATTTGGCCTCCAGGTCTAGGTGCATTAGTAATCATTTCCCCACCACTTTTGAGTCGTGAATACCACCTGAAAATTAGTGCATGAGATAAGCAATTATGCCCATAAACGTGTTGCATCAATTCAACTGTTTTGATGGCGCTTTTTATGAGTTTTAAAAAGAATTTAATTTTAGCTTTTTTGCTCCATGCTGATTATGTAACAATGCACCTCTGGCTAGGTAAACAAAATGGCAGCCTGTTTGTTGTCTGCTTATTGAGTGGCGATGAAAATTTGCCAGATCATAGATGAATGTTGCCTCTTTAGATTCCATGCTTTGCTTCATAGATAACATTTTTGTCTTGGCCATACTAAAATCAGTCTCATTTCTTAATTGTTAGACCTTGTATTTCTTCACCCCTCTTCGATTCATCCCATTTTATGTTCAACTTTTTTTCTCAGGCAATATAGTACCATCTTTATCCTATAATTGTTGTTGTTAGCAGTAGTTGCTCAATCATTTCTTCTATTTCTTCACCCCTCTTCAAATTATCCCATTTTATGTTCAACACTTTTATCAGGCAATATAGTGACATCTTTGTCCTACAGTTGTTGTTAGCAGTATTTGCTCAATCATTTCTTCTATTTCTTCACCCCTCTTAAAATTAGCCCATTTTATGTTCAACACTTTTCTCTGGCATTTGTTTTCAAATGCCTTTACCTTTCATTCCATGCCTTCAGTGGTTCTCTAACTGTCATTTGCATAAGTTCAAACTGAAATAACATTAGAATTAAAAATACATAACATTGTTTTACAACTATACAATTCATAGCTCCCCATTCTGTTCTGGCATTTAAAAGCTGGCGATGCTTTCCAATAGATGTCATAGATCTCTCTGTGTGTTTCCTTGACTATCAGTTCTCCTACCCTGTAAAATTATTTGCTGCAGAACAGCAGCAACAACAACAACATAAATCTGAGCAAACTGAAACACTAACCTCTGTCTCCCTTCTGTCCTGGCAGGCCAGGTAAACCATCTTGTCCCCTCACACCTGGCACACCTTCAAGACCTGTTTTAAAAAAAAATGGAAAGCAACATATAACAATTTTCCATCTACAAACAGGACACTGCAGTCTCAACTACCACATGCATAGAATAAAGACACTTTGCTCTTGAGGCCAGGTGTCTTCGAAGTTGCAGGTAGAGTGGACAGGTCAGCAGAATGTGCTCAGGTGTTTATGGTCCTGTTTGACAGGCACACTGTCAAACAGGACCACAAACACCTTAGCACATTCTGCAGACCTGTCCACTCTACCTGCAACTTCAAAGACACCTAGCCTCAAGAGTAAAGTGTGCAGAGCAAGCTATGGGGAACCATATAGGACCTGCCCCTGACATGAGAGTTCATAGAGGCAACCCACCTGACGGCCTGACCTGAGCATACAAAATTGATTTTAAAGAAGAAAAAGAAATAGAAGTGAAAATTATATAAGGTTCTTCACAAATGACAGCATCTGTGGCTTAGGAGTTGTGAACACGCTTTGTAATGCTGGACTTTACGTTGGTTTCGACAGTGGTATCGAGAAGCCGACCTTCCAGAAAGCAATGATAAACTATTTGATGTAAAATTGACTAGAAAAACCACAACAGCCAAAAAATGCTGGGGTTGGTTCTGCAACGTCTTGTAAAGGATACGCAACCAACTTTAACTTCATTACAAACAGTGTTAAAGTTTAAAACCAGTGACGTGTAAGTGTTAGTTATGTTTTTTTTACACAGACTTCACATTTTTTAAAAAACATATTATAAAGTATAGACATTCATTTACCGGTGCCTGCATCAGTTGGAGATATTTAAATGATACAATAGAATTACTAATATGGAGCTAACCAAGAAATGCAGAAAAGGTGCTGGCGGTGGATCAGATGCATCCTTAAAAAAAAAAAACTGACAGCAATACAGATAGAATATCCATGCACTGGAAACCTCACAGTCAAAGGAATAAAGGCTGACCAAAAGAAAAAAGAAAAAACATGGATAAGAGAATCATAAAATGAGATGAAAATAATGGAGAAGACATGTTGTGAGCTGCATATGACAGAAAAGGAAAGGATCACTAATGCAAGCTGGTTGAGGTCCTGTGTGTGTGTGCTCTATTGAGAGAATAACAGGAAGGCCAAGAGGGAAGAAGAGGAGGAGGAAGAGGAAGAGATAACAAAAAATACGAAGAAGGTGGACAGGCTGCACCATAATGAGGTGCAGTGCTGAAACAATCAAGCTTCAGTACAGGAGCAGACATATTTTTAGGCTACCTCAAGGTTTGAAGAATTAAAAAAAATATATATATTGTTTCATTTAAAGTGAATCTGAGAATGATTATTTGTAATTACTTTGACATACACCTTTGAACAAACTAGCTGGCTCTGCACAACTTGGTGGAATACTGATGCATGATAAGGCAAATGTAGTTAGCGCCTTGTGGGAGAATTTGCACAATTTGGAGGAGCTAAGGAATCAACACAGTTTTGTGAGAGTGATGCAGAGGGGAGTGATGAGGGAATCTGGCTGATATTCAACACTTATAGTAAAGGCAAGACCCACGTATAATCAAAATGCTACTGTCACCATTGCAGTGGCTGGTGAAGGTGGGGATGGAGCAAATCATGCACAGTGTATGAATGACACTACCCACTGATTTCCTTCTGCAGCCTTATGTGATCCCTTAAGTTCAACATTCAGTCAGAACAACTTAAAGACATCTGGCTTTTCCAATGTAATTACCACTATGCTTATTACCACTTGGAAATTATACCATTTGTGCATTTTCATCACGGATATTTCTTCACCTTAGCATCTCCTGTGAAACTTTCTAGTACTTTGCATTGCTAAGTGAAGTACATGGGCATTCATGTGAGCCAGTTACCAAATGCTGCCTTTATTTTACCGCTTTTGCTGTGTAGGCAGGGAGGTCTTTGAGCCTTTGAATTTACAGCCGCCTGGCCATGACTGTGCCGGTAAGGATTTTATTTTGCCCCCGACAGAAAAAAAATCTGCAGCCTTACCGAGGATTCGAACCTGGGTCTCCTGCTTGAGAGCCCAGCATTCTAACGGTTTAGCCAGCCGCTCCTCATTCACAAGATCCATCATTTTACTCTTCTAGAGCTGCTGAGGAGGAGTTTGGAGCACCTATGGATCTGTCAGGAGTCCTGTGATGATAGTCCTTACTTATCACTTTGTGGTACAGAAGGAGTTAACAGTTTCAATAAGGAGAAGATTGTGGGAAAATGCCACTTTATCTTACCTGGTTCGCCTTGATTTCCAGGTGTCCCAGCATTACCCTTGGGTCCAGTAGCTCCTGGCTCGCCTGGGAAGCCATTCAGGCCTGGGTCTCCTTTCATGCCAGGAAAACCTGAAATAATTACATAAAAACCCAGGCTGATTATTCTCAACTAACCATGCGCCTTGCGTTGGTTTTGACAGGGGTATCAAGAAAGCCGACCATCCAGAAAGCAATGGCAAGCTACTGGACATACATTTGCCTATAAAAACCACACAACAGCTAGGGGCTGTTGGGGTTGGTTCTGCAACTTCCTGTAAAGGATACGCAACTAACCATTATTAAATGAACCCTTTTACGCTTAAACCATTATTAATTTCTGCAAAGTCCTTAAGATTTTAGGAAACTCTTGCTGGGGACTAAAGAGGAATTGGTGGCCATTTGCAAAATCATTGTGAATCATTGTGAAGAGTACCAAAAAGGAAATAAGAAGGTAAATTCATTCATTCATTCAGTAGCATGTCCCTCGCGGAACCTCGCTGCCATAACAACCCTCCGGAAAACCTTCCTATCATGAGCAAGATGTCCTGCGTCTGATACACCCATCTGGAGATCATCTGCCACATCCTGCACCCATCTTCTCCTTGGCCTTCCTCTTCCTCTCTTCCCAGGCATATACCCCTCCATTATTGTTCTCTCTAGACTTCCATGACGTTTCAAGTGACCAAAATATTTCAATTTTCTTTGTTTTATTGTCTTTACTAGCCAACCCTCTTCAATATTCAGTTCTTGAAGTATGGATGCATTTGTTCTTTTCTTTACCCAAGATATTCTTAGAACCTGTCTGTAACATTTATATTCAAATGCATTTATGCGCTGTTCCGCTTGTTTAGTAAGTGTCCAGGTCTCACACAGGCGTATGTTGCAATGGGAAAGATGCATGCTCTTAAAAATCTGACCTTTGTAATTCTATCTGTACAATTCCATAATTTATTCAGTTGTTTTAGTCTTTGAAGAGCAATTGATAGTCGCCGTTTAATTTCTTTCATTGTGTCACCATTGTTGGTAACCAGTGACCCAAGATATTCGAAATTTTCCACCACTTCCAATCTTTCTTTATTAACATATATTTCCTTCTCCATGGCAGTTTTGTTTGTATGCATTATCTTTGTTTTTGCTATGTTAAGAAATAAGTTATGATTTTCACTATTTCTTTGGAGTGAGGTTAATAAGTTTTCTAAACCACTTTGTGATGTTGATAGTAATACTGTATCATCAGCATAACGAATTTCTGGTATTTCATGACCACCGATGTTTAGGGCATCATATTGTTCCTTGTTTATATCATCTCTTACATTTCTCATTATATTTTCGGCGTACAGATTGAACAAATACGGTGACAGCACACATCCCTGACGGACTCCTTGCTTGATGCCAAACCAGTCTGATGTCTCTCCATCTATTCTGACTGCTGCTTGCTGATCTTGATAGAGCATTTTAATGAGCTGCACTATATGTGATGGAAAGCCCATATTCCTCATGATTTCCCAAAGCTTCTGATGTTTTGGTGGCCATTTGCAAAATCATTGTGAATCATTGTGAAGAGTACCAAAAAGGAAATAAGAAGGTAAATTACCAGAAGTAATTCTACATCATGACGTAATGACACTCAAGCAAGCAGTTGACTTCCTCGCCATCTCTCCAACACAGATGAACAGGAGGACAGACTGGCTGGCTCTGCACAACTTGGTGGAATACTGCTACATGATAGGGCAGACGTGGTTAGTGCCTTGTGGGAGAGCATGTACAATTCAGAGGAGCAGATGGATCACCAGTTTGGTGAGATTGATGCAGTTGGGGGTGACGAGAGGTTCTGGCAGATGCTCGAGGCTCAGAGGAAAGGCAAGATGGACATTTAATCAGAAAGCTACTGGCACCATTAGTATCGGAACTCTTTGCTGGCTGCTGAAGATGGGGACGGAGCGCTTATGGGAATGCCCTGAGTGCTGTGATGTCGGTTCTTGAATCAAATCAAATCTCCAACACAGATAATTTATAGGAAATGTTAAAATATTCCGGTACTTATTTTTTAAATCTTGCTGCCCTGATGACCTAAAAACAAAAACACCTATGACCTGTAATTACGGAATTCACTGAATAATTCTTTTTAAAAAAAAAAGATCCTATTTTACCAGCACAAACATTGTGTAACGGCTTTCATTCATGCTTCTCACCTGTGACACAGTGTCATACTGAAAATATAATTTTGATTGCTGAAAATAAAACACAGCTGCAAGAAATGATGGACATAGTTGTAATAAAAAGTAAAAACATGGGTCTTAGCGTAAACTGCAGAAAAACAGAAGTAATAGTAATTAAACAGGCGACCATAAGTCCCATTTTCTTCAGAATGGTTGTTTTCATAGGCTGGCCCAGACTGTTCCATCGATACTCATTGTCGAATGGAGCAAAGGAAATTTTATTGTTGTTGAGTAAGGTCCAGGCCTCCCTAAAAATGAAACTGTCCCGACAATATGGTCAACCTATAGTCAAAACAAAAACGGACTCCAAAAAATTCAACATGAAAGTGATGGGGGACAATTCTCAAGCATGTTTATACACTTAAATATTTGGCCCCCTGATGACAGCAGCCAAAAAGAGCAACCAAGAGGGTTTGAAAGAGGCTGAAGCCTGAAGACAACTTATCACAGACATCAGAAGGAGACGGTCATCATTTTTCAGCCATGTTATGAGAAGAGGGAAAATAGAATATGTTGTGACCACTGGAAAGATCTGTGGAAGGAGGGATAGAGGAAGACAACGAGAGAAGATTCTTGACAGTCTTGTTGCATGGCATGGAGGTGTGTCGGCACACGAACTGATACATGCTGCATAAAGACATCGTGGATTATGGAGAGGCATGATCGCCCATGCCAGCCGGCAAGGCACCTGCTGATGATGATGATAACAGCAGATGGAAAATGTATTATAGAAATGAAATGTAGAATAGCTCAAATAATACAGCATATTATAAAAATATTCTATGCAAACTTTCTGTGTCAACTGAGGTCAGAAAGAGAATTTTCAAGAGCTACATAAATCATATCCTGATATACAGAAGTTAATTATGAGTCATTGGATGATTAGTGAAGAATTATGTGGATGCGGCAGAGGTGTAGTTTTTTAGATGAATCATAAGAATACCTTTGACAACGAAAAAAAAAAAGTAATGAAGACGTGTTAGAAGAAACTGACTCAAAAGAGAATGTTGAATGTTAAATGTTGAATTAGGAATCGACATCACAGCACTCAGGACACCCCCATAAGCGCTCCGTCCACATCTTCAGCAGCATGTGAAGAGTTCAAATTCTGATGGTAACAGTAACACTCAAAAGAGAACTGACAGCCCACATCAAAGGGAGACAACCTACATTCTTTAGTCATTCCATGAAAATAAGAAATCTGGAGTATTTCAGGACAGTGGGAAAGTAGGAGAGGAAAAGAGGAAGACTGAGAGAAAAAATGCTGAACAGTCTGACGTCATAGCATGAAAGATCATCTGTGGCAGAACTGACTGAAAATACATGAGACAAGGGGTTGTGGGACAGACATTGGTGCTTTCTTAATATCCTACCCCAAACAGCGGAAATCCACAGGTCACAGGACAGTCTAATATTTCAGGGGGTTGCAAATAGGCTGCATGCAGTCGTGGGACCTAGGCAGCACTCTCTCGTGGAATGTAGGTGGGCTGGGTTTAGGATGTTCTAGGGTTGTAAAAGCATCAAAAAGCCAGAAACCCAATCTTACCACCCTCTTAAATGTTGGACTGTCATGATGTCATCTGGGTAGGATATTTCAAAAGAACCCAGACATTACTATGAATGCGATACGGTATCGACTATAATAAAAAGACACACCCCAACAACTGACCTGGTTGTCCATCAAGTCCAGGGAAACCCCTGTCTCCCTTAGGTCCGTACAGGCCTGGTAGTCCCTCATCACCTTTGTCTCCTGGAAGACCTGGTAGCCCAGGAGTTCCATCTTTACCGTCAAAGCCTCTGTCTCCCTTGGGGCCAGCAGGGCCATCCTTTCCAGGAAAACCAGGGAGTCCTAGAGAATTTAGATAATAAAATATCATCATCTTTATCACATTAATTATCCTGTTGTGCCATTTCAGGTTGTCAGTTGCTGTTCCATCTTCATCACAAATATGTAGCTCCCTAACTGCTCCAATCCTGTGCCAGCCAAAACCACCTAAAGTGCCAGTCACTGTCTAATGTGAAAAGTTAAACAGACAGCAACCTCAGCTAAGTCCAATAGCATGCACATGCACTGAATGCATAAGGCTGATGCCAGCAGTGCTAACATCAACAGCCTGTCACAAGAATTGCAAAATAGCATTGCTGGAAATAGCAGACATGATAAAAAGCCTGGAGATAATAAGCCACCTGAGTGTAACCAGAAGGTCTGGCAGGCTCACTGCACTCAGAGGAAAGGCAGGACTGACATATAACCAGATTACGACAGGTACCATTAGTACTGGAACTCTGCACTGGTTACTGAAGATGAGAAGGGAGCATGCATGGAAATGCCCCGAGTGCTGTGATGTCAACTCTTGACTTGACTCCTCAAACAGCAGCTGAAAATGCATTACTGCATTGGTTATACCACCTTTCCAGGAACAACTAACTTAATTTGCACAATTGATCAGCAGCCTAGATGAAAACCCTTTCAGGTTAAATCCACCGCTCACAGTGTTGCACCATACACTCAGCTAAGTAGCAGAGCAATGGAATCAGATTTTTCACTATTTATGCATCACATAGGGCTTGTAGTTGGTTCCATAATTTCCTTTCACTTTATCTTGTGCAACCCTCTCTAAGTATGCAGGCATACATGAGATTAAACACAGTTCCCCCCCCCCCCCCCCCAAAGACAATCTTGGAATGCTAAATTAAGTTATTTTATTACAATCAACATGACTGCACAGTGGACATTCCCACATGAGGTCAGTCCTCAAATGCAGCAGCCATCCCAGTTTACCTCTACTGACTGTTCCCATGAGAAATTTGTTATGACATCTATCTTGACCTCAAAGACAGCACAGGATTTACTTTCAGGTTATGCGAATAAACATTCAGGTTGTTTGTGAAAGACTCTCTACCAAAGTCCATGGGAACTGTATTGCAAAGCTCTCCTTCTGCTCTCAGAATTGAAAATTATGCTAAGAGTACAATTTATCAATGGTCTTCATGCCACCTCAACATAGCACAACCATGACATATTCTACGGTCAGGAAAAACACAAGGAATCCTGCACTGGAAACGTGCATATACTAGCAGTCCATGACAAGAGAATACAACTATCCACCAAAAGAATCACAGCACCCAAATACTAACCTAAATCATAAATCAAATGAGCAAATACTTGTTACTTGTTGGCCGTATCAACATCTTTGCACATTGATCTGACCAATTCATGCTCCAATGCAGCAACCATCTCAAGTGTCTTCATACTCACCATACCCAGTAGGAGTTGACTGGCACATCTTCTTTCTTTACCCCACAATTGGTTTCTACATATTTGTCCTCGTTTAATACCCATTTCCAACAACAGGCGGTTCATTGTCTCTGACTCCTTTGTCTCTAAGTCTCTTGAAGGCAGTGCATTTAGTATGTCTGCCCTGGCATACTTCTTCCTCCACCAACCACTGAAGTCACAGCCAGTTTCTCAGCTATTTTATTTACTTTCATCCTTTCATCTCCTGGTGTGTACAGTCAAGACAGTTTTTTTAGGTGGGACTTCTGGATGCTGTCAATCCATTCTAGTTTGATTTTGCCAGATTGGACCTACTTAAGCATGCTCACTGAGTCTGTAAATGAGCAAACGTAATACACACAGAAAAGTGAACAATATTAAAAATAAAAACATACCTTTTAGCCCAGGCAAACCATCAATTCCTGGGAGTCCATCTCGGCCAGGTACTCCTGGCTCACCCTGGATGTAAAATAGTTTTTGCATGACTTAATTTGCATATACCTCATCCTTCTTCTGCATTCAGCCTGACTAAACATTCAGTCCTGACTATAACACAAATATGATGGCACATCATGTCATTGCCAGTCACCCACAGTTTGTCTTGCTAGATAACTCTCTTGGGCACTACTACAACCTCTTCACAAATTTGATTAGGCAGCAACCCTGCAGCTTATGTTGAGGAGCCTGTATGTTTATTCTGTATCAGAACTGGTAGATTCTTTATGTCTATTCTGTACGACCTGAATGTATACCAATTAATATTTTGTTTTAACAAATGTTTCTATGTATAATGTTTAGTCAGGGGCTCTAATATTTGTTTCCTAAAAAGGTTGTGTATTACATTCAAGTGGTGCATCATCTCCAAGTAGTGTATCACATGATAGTATTGTAACACCTCTAAGCCATGTATCCCACGTGGCTGGTGTATCATCTCCAAGCACTGTATCACTTCCAAGCACTGTATCACCTCCAAGCACTGTATCACCTCCAAGTGATGTATCACCTCCAAGCCATGTATCATCTGCAACTGGTGAATCACCTCCAAGCATTGTATCACCTCCTAGTGGTGTATTAGTTCTAAGCCATGCATCACCTTGTAGTGATGTATCACCTCCAAGCATTGTATCACCTCCTAGCGGTGGATGAATTCTAAGCCATATATCACCTCCAAGCATTGCATCATCTCTAAGCCATGTATCACTGAAACTGATGTATCACCTCAAATCATTCAAGCACCGTATCACCTCCTAGTGATGTATTACCTCTAAGCGTGTATCACCTCCAAGCATTGTATCATCTCCTAGTAGCATATCACCTCCAAGCATTGTATCACCTCCAAGCCATTTATCACTTTCAAGTAGTTTATCACCTCCAAGTGGTATCACCTCCAAGCATTGTATCACCTCCAAACATTGTATCACCTCTAAGCCATGTATCACTTGCAACTGGTGTATCACCTCCTACTAGTCTATCACCTCTAAATCAGTTATCACCTCTGAGCCATGAATCACCTATTAGTGGTGTATAACTACCAAGCAATGTATCACCTCCAATGGGTGTATCACCTACATCTAGCGTATCACCTCCAAGTGGTGTATCACCTCCAAGCATTATATAATCTCCAAGCATTATATCACCTCCAAGCATTATAGCACCCCAAGGCTTATATCACATGTAAGCGCCGTATCACTTCCAAGTTGGTGTATTACCTTCAAGCTGTGTGTGATAGTAGAATAGACAGAATCCCTAGTGAACAGCTTTAGGAGAGATTTAAACAAATTTCAACAAACTAAATTGAGAAAAACTGATATAAATATAAGTAAAATGTCCTTGCACTGGAACCCACAGGGCCAAATGATTAAAAAGCAGACCTAAAACACATGTGACGGAAACTAGAGATTGAAGTATTTGAAAAAAAAATTGGGTGAGCTACATGCAATAGCAACCGAATAAGACAACTAGGCATGAGTAAATTAAGGGCCATACATCTGGGGAGGAAGGTATATAGGGCAGAAGAGGAAGAAGAAGAAGAAGAAGAGAAAGTTAAAGAAGCTAATGATACTTCTTCTCCTTCTGCATTTTCCCTTAAAAGAGTGGTTGGCACACTGTGTTGTGGTTTGCAGCTATGCTGTGATATTTGTGCCTTTAAGCCTGAAACATCCAATCTCAGCAAAACCTTTATTAGTCGCCCTGTATGAACTGCTTGTTTGGAAGAAGCAGTGGATCTCCCCCCATCCCACCACCAAACCCTAATGCTGCCCCGAGAACCCACATGGGGGAGCCACTAAAACCAAACAGTTACCTTTTCCCCAGGAACGCCCGAGAATCCTGGCGAACCTTTCTCTCCAGGACGGCCAGGTGGGCCCATTCTTCCTGGTTCTCCAGTTCGACCTTTTTCGCCATCCCGTCCAGGTAAACCTGGCATACCAAATCCAGGCGGACCTTGGTCTCCTTTCTGGCCATCCAGACCAGGCAAGCCTAAATGATAATGTTGTACACACTTTATTTAATGTTGTATACACTTTTTGTAATATAGTACATTTTAATTAACATTTTATACACTTTATGTAATACAGTGTATATATGCGTGTGTGTGTATCTGTAATATGTAATGTAATAATGTAAGAACCTGATGTAATACTGTGTATACTTTATGTAAAACTGTATACATATTTTGTGTAATATTGTAAACACTTTATGTAAAATTGTATACACTTTATATAATACTGTATTCACTTTATGTAATACTGTATGCTCTCAATATAATGTTATTTTAATACTTTATAGATTATTCTTATATATTTAATAACACATTATACACACTCTATACTTCCCTTTCTTCATTTTCACCAGATATAAACTCTGGTAGGAAGTTCTGGTTGTTCATCCCCTTCTGGTTTTGCTCAAGAACCAGAGTTCTGTGTACATATTACATTTACAAATCTGGCTTATATGTGTGCAGACTGTTGGTTCCTAGCCTCTCAGGCAGATGCACTCTAGCTTCAAAGGAATCCTCCTTAATTAGTAACTCTTATGTCATGCTTGTTAGGGGCAGTGAGGCTTTTTCTTTCCCTCCCCTTCCCCAAGGGAACACCTTATGAAAACTATATGTAATGTGTTTATACTTTATATAATATGCATATGCTTAACATAACATCTATATACTTTGTATTATACTTTATTTGCTTTAAATGATAGTATATACACTTTTTATAATAATGAACACACTTTTTATTACTGTGCATGCAGCCATGTCCCTTCCTATGCTGTTTTCAGGGTACCCAAAGATTTGAACTTCATCAAGTGCATCACACTAATTCCATTTACTTTATGTACACTTTGATGTAGTGGCAAAGTGTGCTGAGTCAGGTATGCTCTAAGCAGAGTGGCAAGCATTGCTTCAGAGCTCCAGGGTAGTTAACATCCTTTGGATATTGTCTCCAGGTCATGCAGTGTTGAGAAATGAACAAGCAGATTGACTGGCTTGTTCTACACCACTCAGTGGGGGAACTGATGCATCACATGCTAGATCTTGTCAACAAGGCTCTTTGGGAGTGAGTGAAGATTACAGAAACACAGTTGGATTATAATGGTCTGAAGAGAATGGTGCAACGAGGAGTGACTTGAGGATCTGGCCGACAGTCAACAGTCAGAGGAAAAGCAAGACAGTAACACAGTCCAGACTGCTACTAGTATTATCAGAACTGGGCCTTTTCATTGGCTGCTAAAGATGGGGACGGAGCACATACGGGAATGAAACTCAAGAACCGACTTAACTGATGTACATTTTTGGAGGACACATTTTTCTTTACAATAACTTAACAACTATTCAGAGTTTCAACACTGAAAACAACAAGCAATGGAGTCCTTACCTGGCTGTCCATTCTGACCAAGAGTTCCTGGCAGACCTGCATCTCCTTTGGGACCAAAGGGCCCTGGTCTTCCGGGTTCACCAGCAAATCCATCCTGTCCAGGTAAGCCAGGGAGCCCAGAGTCTCCTTTTGGACCTGCAACAGATAAAATACTTTGTTAGTATAACTACATAATAACACTTATAAAATGCACTAAAGTGCAAGAGATAAAACTGTATGGTCATCTGAACAGAATGCCCTGGTACAAACTACCACAGAGAGCAACAGTGAAGAAATATAATGAGCAGAGAGCAAAGGGAAGACCATGCAAAAATTATGGAATGACAGCATCTAGAAATCCTTAGATAAATGAAGACGAAGTTACAAATGGCTTTACTTAGAAAGTGTGCATAGAAAAACCGTACCCCCCCCCCCCTCCCTACCCACAAACTCTTCACTGAGATAAATGGAAGAAGAAGAGTAGAAGAAGCTATCATGATTACATACGAGTCACTTACCATCAACGCCAGGCAAACCATTAGGTCCTGGAAAACCAGGATTGCCCTTAAACCCCTTCATTCCAGGAAAGCCTGGTAGACCATCAGGACCGGTGCGGCCTGGTTCTCCGTCATATCCTTGGGGACCTTGGTCACCTTTAGGTCCTGTCAAGAGGAAATAAACACAAAGGTAAATTTGCTGTTTTACAACTGTTGTTTAGTCAGTTGACTAATTAGTAAAGCTAGTTAGTCAGTCAAAATGTCAGTAAGATACATTTAGTTATCTATTTGCTTGTTAGTAAAGAGGTCAGTTAATTAGTTAGTTAGCTAGTTAGTCAGTCTGTCAGTTAGCTACATAATTTAGTTAGTTATTTGCTAGCCGGTTAGTCAATTAGTTGGTAATTAGTTAGCCAGTTAATCTATCAGTTAGCTACCTGCCTTAGTTACACATTTGTTACTTATCTAGCTAGTTAGGTAATGAGTTAGGTCAAACCATAAGTTTTTCAAATAATTTAGTTATCTGTCAGTTAGTTAGCTAGTTAGTTAATAAGATACCTAATCAGTTACTTTGTGAGTCTGCTAAAAGACCATCCTCACTAGACACCAAACCCTTCAATTCCTAAGTTTCCAGATCTGTTTAATGACAACAAAACTTACCAGTGAGTCCAGGTAATCCATTATCTCCATCAGGGCCAGGCAAGCCAGGTGGGCCATCTTTTCCTGGGAAACCATCCATGCCTGGTATGCCTGCTAAACCTTTGTCTCCTTTAGCTCCTGGCAACCCCGGCATGCCCGGTAATCCTGCTTGTCCTTTCTGGCCAGGTTGCCCTGTACATAAGAAGAAGTGCATTTAAATACATTTATAAGTGCACTTACTCTGTTTTTATTTTTTTTTTAAATAGTGCTTATTTCTCCTGAATTTATTACTAGATTAATGTAATTAGAAACCTGCACATCCCAGTGTTTTTATTTAATACTTAGCTGCTGTTGATAATGCTTACTATTAGTTGATGTATGAATGGAATGATGTATAAAAGGAGGGAGACCAGAATGGTCAATTCCAAACCCTTTGAAAATAAATGTTGTTCATCCTCTCTCACTATCGCTCTATCCCTCTATCTCTTTTTCTATTCATCTGTCCATCTCTATATATAAGGTATCATAAAAAATAAAATAAAAAATAACCATAACATCCATGGTGATTCACTCATCTAAAGAAAGTTGAATATAAAAACCTTTGCACTAATTACCATCCGTCCAGTCACACAAACCTTCCAGTAATTCTAGGAGAAACTAATAATCATCTCTCTGATTACATAAATTTACTAGAAATCCAAGGAGAAACTAATGTCTCCAATTACATAAACTTACCAGCAATCCTAGGAGAAACTAATTACCATGTCTCCAATTACATAAACTTACCTGCATTCCAAGGAGAAACTAATTATCATATCTCCAATTACATAAACTTACCAGCAATCCAAGGAGAAACTAATTATCATATCTCCAATTACATAAACTTACCAGGTAATCCTAGGAGAAACTAATTACCATGTCTCCAATGACATAAACTTACCAGGTAATCCTGGGAGCCCACTAATTCCCTTCTCTCCAAAGGGTCCTGGTGGACCAATTGGACCAGGTTCTCCATCGAGCCCATCACGACCTGGAAGACCTGGAAGACCTCGTGGTCCAGGAGCACCCTTTTCTCCTTCAAATCCAGGCAGACCCGGCATACCTTGAGATTAAAGAAAATATTTCCTAGCAAATATCGTTTGCAAACCTTTCAGTGTGAATGTTGCAGATAAATATCTGTAGGTCAGCAAATCAAGATTACAGAGACTCACAAGGATATCATCATCATCATGTAGCAGGTCCTTTGCAGAACGTCGCTCTCATCAAAGTCTGCCTGTAAGAAACTCGTTCTCTCACCAGCTCTCTTGCCTCATGAACTTTCACACTCAAGGAGTCACTTATATCCTGTGCCCATCTTCGCGTCAGTCGGCCCCTACACCTCCTTCCTGGTACCACGCCTTCTGCTATAATTCTTTCCAATCCGTCGTGGCGCTTGATATGACCAAAATATTTCAGCTTTCGAGAAAGGATGCTGTTTATTAGCCAATCTTCCTTGAAGTTAAGATCTTTTAAGATGTCAATATTTCTCATCTTCTTTGTCCAAGATATTCTGAGAATCTTTCTATAGCATTTCAGCTCAAAACCCCCTATTCTCTTTCTTAAGGACCACAAGGATATACTGTCTGGAAAATGCAGGAGTAGGATCGAATGAAAAGTCAGAGTTTTGGCTACATCATTCTGAAGACCATTCATGAAGGAATGATAATAGAAGAGGTTAGGCAGAATAACATGTGTAAGAATATGTGAGCGAGGTGGAATTAGTTGTGGATCCTCCAAGGATGGATGTAAGGGAGGAACAGCACAACATATGTATTATCAGTGAGCTAGGAGGACAGTAAGCATCTACAATTTAGGATATTTGACGCAGGCGACGGAGCATCTATGAGTATCCCCCATGTAATATGATGTCAATTCTTAACTCTTTGAGTCCTAAGGGGTTTAGCATCACAGGCTCAGGGGGTAGTAAATAGAGTCATAAAATTGGCGCATCATGCATTTATTGGGCTTCTAGGTAGGAAGCGATGAACATATGATGCCTTCCTTGGGACTCAGAGAGTTAATCTGTAATTAATCCTCTGTATTTTTTATCTTTTTGTCATCTATAGTAGGTAAAAAGAAAAGTAAAGGTCCCTTTTCCAGGCCTTTAGGCCCTTAGGGTATTTAGGGCTAGACCTATATTTGTATAGACCATTTGGCACAAGATGGGTGATGTGGTCAGCAGCACGCCAGCCGCATTTACTTCCCAGGACTGCACCTGGTACCCACTCAAGGCAGGATCAACCTGGGAGTCAAGGTTATTTATGAAAAAAAGTAAAAAATCTGGCTCCGCCAAGTAGCAAACCCATGACCTTCTGATCTGCACGGGAGCGCCTAGCCACTACGCCACAGCAACTCCGTTTTGTCCGTTATTGTTAGGACTGTTTTCTGGCAGTATCTAATGATACCCAGCCCTAGCTTCTTGTTAAGGCATAATTTTTTATTTTTTAGCGGTATGTAATACACACTTTATGGCAAGTACCTTCACCCTCATTTAGCCACTCTATGGTCATTACTGGCACCTTTTTTGTGTGTAGACCAATCATAGCTGTTGGCAGTGGCATAGCGGCTAGTCACTCATGTGTCGATCGGAAGGTCATGGATTCGCCCCCTGGCAGAGCCTAACTCTTTTTTAATGACCTTGACTCCCAGGTTGACCCAATCTTGAGAGGGCACTCGGTGCTGTCCTGGGAAGTAAATGTGGCCTGCGTGATGCTGAGGCGTAGAAAAGGGACCTTTACTTTTATATTACCGTAGTGGTGGGGGTAGGACCACATATTACCCTGGTGGTGGGGTAGGACCACATATTACCGTAGTGGTGGGGGTAGGACCACATATTACCGTAGTGGTGGGGGTAGGACCACATATTACCGTAGTGGTGGGGGTAGGGCCACATATTACCGTAGTGGTGGGGGTAGGGCCACATATTACCGTAGTGGTGGGGGTAGGGCCACATATTACCGTAGTGGTGGGGGTAGGGCCACATATTACCGTAGTGGTGGGGGTAGGGCCACATATTACCGTAGTGGTGGGGGTAGGACCACATATTACCGTAGTGGTGGGGGTAGGACCACATATTACCGTAATGGTGGGGGTAGGACCACATATTACCGAAGTGGTGGGGGTAGGACCACATATTACCGTAGTGGTGGGGGTAGGACCACATATTACCGTAGTGGTGGGAGTAGGACCACATGTTACCGTAGTGGTGGGGGTAGGACCACATACTACCATAGTGGTGGGGGTAGGACCATATTTTACCGTAGTGGTGGGGGTAGGACCACATATTACTGTAGTGATGGGGGTAGGACCACATATTACTGTAGTGGTGGGGGTAGGACCACTATTTCCATAGTGGTGGGCGTAGGATTACATATTACCGTAGTGGTGGGGGTAGGACCACATGTTACTGTAGTGGTGGGGGTAGGACCACATATTACCATAGTGGTGGGGGTAGGGCCACATATTACCGTAGTGGTGGGGGTAGGACCACATATTACCGTAGTGATGGGGGTAGGACCACATATTACCATAGTGGTGGGGGGTAGGACCACATATTACCGTAGTGGTGGGCGTAGGACCACATATTACTGTAGTGGTGGGGGTAGGACCACATATTACCATAGTTATGGGGGTAGGACCCCATATTACCGTAGTGGTGGGGGTAGGACCACATATTACCGTAGTGTTGGGGGTAGGATCACATATTACCCTGGTGATGGGGGTAGGACCACATATTACCCTGGTGGTGGGGGTAGGACCACATGGCTAGTACAGCTGTCACAGACAGTGCAAGCTAGGATGTTTTTTTTTTCTTCTCATACAGATCCCAGCTGCGGGCCATGCGCCTTGCGTTGGTTTTGACAGTGGTATCAAGAAAGCCAACCGTCCAGAAAGCAATGGCAAACTACTGGACGTAAATTTGCATAGAAAGACCACACAACAGCCAGTGGCTGTTGAGGTTGGTTCTGCAACTTCCTGCAAAGGATACACAACTAACCTTCCAAATGAGGGTCCAGCATATATAAGAGTTCAGCCAACCGCTCTTCAGTAAACCTTATACACAAACATTAATTTTAGAGTTTTCATTTATTCACTCATCGTCCTATTGTGCCATTATATGTCACATAGGGCTCTCAGTCGATTTACCCATCTGTTTTATCATGTGCAATCACTCTTATGCAATGGGTGGAATCAAGTTAAACATCTTTGGCTTCTCTTATCAACATTTAGCTTAAGGTTTCTCTTGGATATCCTTGTTTTCTCAATCCCTGAATTTCATATTTCAGTCTGGTAGTCTGCTAGTCTTAGTTTCAGCTTCATAGCAAATGGGTCACCCCATCTTTGCTCCGCTCCTGTGCCAACAAAAAACACACAGAATGTTTATCACAGTCCCTTGTGAAAAGATTGACAGACTGCTGTCTCAGTATATCTAACATGCACTTGCATTAAAGCATACGGTAGCCATCCGAAGTGCTAACACAAACAGTCCAACATTAGAAATGCAGTTCATCATTGATGATAGCAGAACTTGTCGCCAACAGATCAGCAGTTGCCCACGCGATCAATTTTAATCACATACGGGAACCGCCAACATTGCACGACAGGCATCGCGCCATTTTCTGTTTAATGAAATTTTTTAACTTTACATACACTAAAATTTGCATACAAACATTTCACAGTAAATCTTGCGTAGAAACATTTCACAGTAAATCTTGCATACCAACACACTTTGTTCACATTTTTTTTTAAAGTCAGAGAAAACAAACCAACCATCAAATCCTCTTTCTCCAGGTACACCATCGTCACCCGGAGATCCTGGATTCCCACGATCTCCTTTTGGTCCTGGCAGAGCTTGGCCAGGTGGTCCAGCTTCTCCTTGGCGACCTTGACAATAGGGAAATTAAGCCGTTTATTAACTTCACATATCAAATTGGGATTCTAGCTAGAGGGGATCAATGCCCTTTGTGAGACAGTAGACAATGCAAAGACACGAATAGACACTATGTTCTGGAAAGAATGATTCAGCTAGGAGTTGATAATCCCCACTGAGAGGAAAGGTAAGATAGACATATAATAAAACTGTTACTGGCATTACCAGAACAAGAACTTGCAAAAGATGATTACCATATAATGAATAAACCAAAGTAAGTAATTATTCTATGACATAGAACAGGACACTGATGACTTCACAGCCAGATTTACACAAAAATTAAGACTGGCCAATCAGTCATGTGTACATGTGGATTAGCACCTGAGAAAACAGATCACGTCCTCCAAGAATGTCCAGAATACAACATATCAAGACAAAACCTTTGGCCAAGAGAAACATCGATGCAAGCCAAACCTTACCGGTCGCAAATTGAATTTTAACAGATAGTAAGGTTCACACTAGACACACCACGGCAGATATAGTTAATCTATTTCAAGCGAATGAAAGAAACAGAAAAACCAGAACTCTATGCTGACTGCTGAAGATGAGGATAGAGTGCTTATGGGAACGTTCGGAGTACTGTGATGTTGGTTTTTAGTGGAACACTCAACACAACAATCATATTAAAATGCAGCCACTCGTTCTACATATTCCTGCTTCTTTTCCTTCTTCATAAATCATTAGCAATGAACCTGAACACATCTGACTCTTTCTGTTCATAAGTTTAAAAACTTTTAGAGGCTATAGAAACTATTTCACTGTGTCTGGTTTTAGCCTATATGACCCAGTCTCTCTGGACAGAATGCTTAGATACTTGCCAAGTGAAACATGAAAAGACAGCATAAACTCCATGGCTCCTAAAGATATTAAAGGATCTTTGTAAAAATGCATTCATGAACAGAACAATGCATCAAAAATTAACTGCACAGCTCAAAGCAAATAGCTTCGTGTAGGCATGAAGACCCGAAAGCAAACCAAGATGAAAGAAAGCTCTTTGCCGTAAAGAAATATTATGTAGTGTATAGGAAGCTTGAACCGTGTTGTGCATGCTGGGAATACTAAAAAAAAAAAAAAAGGTTCATAAACCTGCTGGAATTCCCAAAACATCCTTTAAAACAAAATAATTGTTTAAACAGGTCACTACTAAATTAATTCTTTAACAAAAATGTATCTATGTACACTGAAATGAAATTTTTTTTTGGTTTTTTTTTTGGGGGGGGAGGGGGGGGGGGTTAAGGGAGTATAAAGGGAGTAATCAATAAACATAGACAGTGTGGAGCATGAAATGGAATACATTTCCCTGAGCCTTAAAAAATTATGTATCACTTGACTCCTCTTGTGACCCTGACCTCTCATAGCAATACAACAGGAATGTTATGACATCAACATAGCTTTTAAAAAAAAAAGCTTTTAGTTCACCAGAATACCTCCCTAAATACTATTTTTAGTAAATATGTTCATACTCCGACCTCCTAAATGCTGTACAGGCATGAGCCCATCAGTCAAGAAAGGTCGTTTAAGTGACATTTATGGGGAATTGGACCAGATGGAAAATTTTACTAGGGGCAACAGGGTTAAGGAGTCTCTTTCACAGACTTTATTATTTTACTTTGGAAAATCTCCAGAACTTGAACAAGAGATGTTAAAACTATGTTTACTTGTATTTAAAATAAAAAAAAAAAAAAAAAAAAACCTCAACAACAAAACAAACAAAAAACAAGGGTAATAATATGGAGAAGACACTACAGAAGCTTCAGAATATGTCAAAAGATATAACAGCTTGTCATCGGAAGGTTGACGTCTTATAATGAAGAGTCGAAAATTGTATCCCTATGTGGGTTCTGGGGTCCCACTGTGGGAAAAACAAGAACGGACCCACTGCCTCCCTAACAAGCATGTCACAAGTGTGGAATAATTAAAGGCTTTCTCTGAAGTTGGAGTGCATCTATCTGAAAGGCAAGGAACTAACAATCCGCAGACAAATAAGCCAGATCTGTAAAATAAATGTGCATGCAACACTCAAGTTCTGGAGCAAGACTTAAATCCAGAAACGGACGAACAACCTGAACCTTTCACCAGAGCTTACAGCTCAGCTAATGTGAAGGAGAAGAGGTGAAAATAGCAGAGGAACAAAGATGAAAACTTACCATCTGCCCCAGGCAATCCTGGTAGTCCGGCATCACCTTTGGGTCCAACCAGTCCTGGAAAACCAGGCAATCCTGGCTTACCTTTGTCTCCTCTTGGGCCATTAAGTCCTGGAGAACACAAGCTGTAAAAGTTAGTTTCCGCAACTTCCATCTTGGACTCTACTTCAATAAATGATAGTTTCAATACTTGTAACTTCCACATCTCCAAAATTACAAAGTCCCTCAATAAGTAATAATTTTTATGTTTATAGTTTCCACAACTTCCTGACTGCACTTTTACTGAATAAATAATTGTATGTCTATATGAAGCTCTCTTCAACTCCCATCTTATACTGCTCCTCAACAAGTAATGGTTTTTATACTTGGAAGTTCCTAGATATCCCATATTTCATATATTCTCTTTCACTCTTTCTCTCTCCTTCTCTCTCTCTCTCTCTCTCTCTCCTTCTCTTTCTCTCCCTCTCTCTCTCTCAATAAATAATGGTATTTATACTTGTAATTTCCACAGCTCCCATCTTACACATCTCTAAATAATAAAGGTTTTTTTTTTTTATTTCCACAGCTCCCATTTTACATTTTACCTAAATAAATCCTGGTTTTCACATTAGTTTGCAAAGCTTGTATCTTATTTCTCTCAATAAATAATGGCTTTTACATTTGTAGTAATTTCTCTCCCTCGGTAAATAAAGGTGAAAACATTATGTGTATTTTCCCCAGCATCCTGTCTTATTCTCCCTCAATAATTATGATGTTTATTTGTGTAGTTTCCATAGCTCCCATCTCAAACTCTCCCTCAATAATTATGGTGTTTATACTCGTAGTTTCCATAGCTCCTATCTCACACTTACTCAACAATTATGGTGTTTATACTTGAAGTTTTCACAGCTCCCATCTTACACACTCTCTCAACAAAAAAACAGTGTTTATACTTGTAATTTCCACAGCTCCTATCTCACACACTCTCTCAACAATAATGATATTTATACTCGTAGTTTCCACAGCTACCATCTTACACTCTCTAAATAAATGGTATTTATACCTGTAGTTTCAAAGCACCTGCCTTAAGCTCTCCCTCAATAAATAATGATTTTTATACTCATAGTTTCCAAGCTTCTATGTTACACTCTTCCTCACTGAAGAAGGATATATATATATATATATATATATATATATACACTATTTTCCACAGCTCCTATCAAGCTCTTTGTAACTTTAACAAAAATCAGCAATATCTCACTATTCCAACTCACCTTTAGGACCGTCTAATCCAGGAAGTCCATTTTCTCCACCATCACCTTTCAGGCCAGGAGTGCCAGGTAAACCCGGAGCTCCAGAGTCACCTGGCAATACAAATATTGTTTGTAAAGTTTAATTTACAACTGAACTTACACTCCTAATGCAACAATATGTATCAATGCAAACACTCTTATTTAGCTCTATGTGGAATTCATACTTTTATCTAGAGCTGAAACATGGAGAACAACTACCAAAAAAATTCAAACATCCATAAACGGGTGCTTACACAGAATACAAGGAATTAAATGGTATGCAGAATCACTACTGTAGAGCTCTGAGAAAAAGTATTTCAGGATCATCGCCTGTGCTACAGAGTTCGTGCACTGCGCTGAGATTCTTCGGACTCAGACTTGAAGCACTTATTGGTCACTACCCTTGTGCCGTGATGTTGATCCATTGTTTAAACATCAACTATTAAACCTTATCTGAGAAAGAACTAAACAAAGTTCTGTAAACAAGAAGTCAGGAAAAGATGCAACAGAGGTAAACCTAACAGTAATATAACTTGAATGTCCATGCAATGGAACCAGCAGGGTAAAAGGAATAAAGGCAAATCAAAAAAGCAAATAGAAAATGGTATTGGAGACATAAATGAAAAAAAGGGGGAGGATATGGGGTGAGCTTCTGGTGAGGACATGGAGTGACCTACAGGTAAGGACATGGGGTTAGCTTCAGGTGAGGACATGGGGTGACCTACAGGTAAGGACATGGGGTGAGCTACAGGTGAGGACATGGGGTGACCTACAGGTGAGGACATGGGGTGAGCTACAGGTGAGGACATGGGGTGAGCTACAGGTAAGGACATGGGGTGAGCTACAGGTGAGGACATGGGGTGAGCTACAGGTGAAGACATGGAGTGAGCTATAGGTGAGGACATTGGGTGACCTACAGGTAAGGACATTAGGTGAGCTACACGTGGGGACATGGGGTGAGTTTCAGGTGAGGACATTGGGCGAGCTTCAGGTGAGGACATGGGGTGAGCTACAGGTAATTACATGGGGTGAGCTACAGGTGAGGACATGGATTGAGCTACAGGTGAGGACATGGGGTGAGCTACAGGTGAGGACATGGGGTGAGCTACAGGTGAGGTGACATGAGCTACATGTGAGGGGTGAGCTACAGGTGGGGACATGGGGTGAGCTGAGGACAGGTGAGGACATGTGGTGAGCTTCAGGGTGAGGACATGGGGTGAGCTACAGGACATGGGGTGAGCTACACATGGGGTGACCTACAGGTGGGGTGAGCTACAGGTGAGGGTGACATGGGGTGAGCTACAGGTGAGGACATGGGGTGAGCTACAGGTGAGGACATGGGGTGAGCTATAGGTGAGGACATGAGGTGAGCTACAGGTGAGGACATGGGGTGAGCTACAGGTGAGGACATGACATGGGTGAGCTACAGGTGAGGACATGGGGTGAGCTACAGGTGAGGACATGGGGTGAGCTACAGGTGAGGACATGGGGTGAGCTACAGGTGAGGACATGGGGTGAGCTACAGGTGAGGACATGGGGTGAGCTACAGGTGAGGACATGGGGTGAGCTACAGGTGAGGACATGGGGTGAGCTTCAGGTGAGGACATTGGGCGAGCTTCAGGTGAGGACATGGGGTGAGCTACAGGTAATTACATGGGGTGAGCTACAAGTGAGGACATGGGGTGAGCTACAAGTGAGGACATGGGGTGAGCAACAAGTGAGGACATGGGGTGACCTACAAGTGAGGACATGGGGTGAGCTACAAGTAATTACATGGGGTGAGCTACACGTGAGGACATGGGGTGAGCTACAGGTAATTACATGGGGTGAGCTACAGGTGAGGACATGGGGTGAGCTACAGGTAAGTACATGGGGTGAGCTACAGGGGAGGACATGGGGTGAGCTACAGGTAATTACATGGGGTGAGCTACAAGTAATTACATGGGGTGAGCTACAGGTGAGGACATGGGGTAAGCTACAGGTGAGGACATGGGGTGAGCTACAGGTGAGGACATGTGGTGACCTACAGGTGAGGACATGGGGTGAGCTACAGGTGAGGACATTGGGTGAGCTTCAGGTGAGGACATGGGGTGAGCTACAAGTAATTACATGGGGTGAGCTACAGGTGAGGACATGGGGTGACCTAAAGGTGAGGACATGGGGTGAGCTACAGGTGAGGACATGGGGTGACCTACAGGTGAGGACATTGGGTGACCTACAGGTGAGGACATGGGGTGAGCTACAGGTGAGGACATGGAGTGAGCTACAGGTGAGGACATGGGGTGACCTAAAGGTAAGGACATTGGGTGAGCTACAGGTGATAGCAGAAGACGTAGGACAGCTTAGGTTGAGTATAGGCACACTGAACTGAGAATTTTAAGGGAGACAGAAGGCATCATGAGTTTATTTTTTCAGTCATGATATCATTTCTCAACTCCTTGTAGTCCATCCCTTTGTTTTATTACTCTACCCAGAAGATGTATCTTGATTAGACTTCTTCTTCTTCTTTCGTTCGCCTGAAATAAGTTGTCTATGTCAGCAATTTTGTTTCTTGTACAAATTTCACTGTTGTTTTTAGTTCATTCAGTAGTCCATAGAGATTACATTCCACTGTTGTTCTTTCTGGCCAAAAGGTTTGCTTTAATTTTTCAAATTTGGTTCAGTCCTGGAGCACATGCTCTGCTGTCTGGGGCCTTTTCACAGATGCACATGGCTGATTCACCTAACTTGAATTTTACGTACATGTGGTTATATAAGCGGCTGTGCCCTGTTCTCAGGTAAAGGGTAATGACTTGTTCTGATTCGTCCATGATTAAATAGTCATCTTGTGCTGGGGCTGGTGGTTTTCTGATTGATTTTATGATCCTTTTCTTTTGGTGGTATGTAACTGGTACATCCGGATGCTCTTTTTCCGTACTTTCCCCCGCCAATTGACCAGCTTTCTCATTTCCAGACACTCCACTAAAAAAAAGGGGGGTATCCACTGCATTGCGACTCTTAGCTGAAGGCTGAGTTGTGTCAGCAGTGACTGCAATTCTATTAGTTTTCCAGACTGGAGTGCTTCAAGTACAGATTTTTGATTTGTTAGCATTACCACAGACTGTGAGCCAAGGTTGATTGACACCAATGATGTTTCGTCTAATCAAACATTAATCTTGCCTAAGTTCTGAGCCCTGAGTACTGGCCTGATTTTTTGGTCATTTCCTGTTGCATCAGACCACGAAAATCTGTTAGCTCATCCACATTGTTTCACTCCCAAGCGACCCTAACCACATCTGCTTTACCATGTGTCAATTCACTATTCAGTGGTTCAACCGGTCTAACTGTTTATTTCCCAAATCACCAGCAAGCCACGGAGGAAAGACCCACAACCTCTGAAGCGGCGCATGCTACTCTGCCTGTGAATCACTTTTCTGGCAAGCTTTAGGAATCCATTAAAATCATGACATGTGAGTACAACTTGCTCTCCAGTCAGTGGAAAAGTAGTTCTCCAAAAGTACAAGTGTTAACAAAGAATTAACCCTTGTGAGGGTTCTCCAAAAGTACAAGAGTTAACAAAGAATTAACCCTTGTGTGGGTTCTCCAAAAGTACAACATTTAACAAAGAATTAACCCTTGTGTGGGTTCTCCAAAAGTACATTTAACAAAGGATTAACCCTTGTGTGGGTTCTCCAAAAGTACAACATTTAACAAAGAATTAACCCTAGTGTGGGTTCTCCAAAAGTACAACATTTAACAAAGAATTAACCCTTGTGTGGGTTCTCCAAAAGTACAACATTTAACAAAGAATAAACCCTTGTGTGGGTTCTCCAAAAGTACACCATTTAACAAAGAATTAACCCTTGTGTGGGCTCTCCAAAAGTACAACATTTAACAAAGAATTAACTCTTGTGTGGGTTCTCCAAAAGTACAACATTTAACAAAGAATTAACCCTTGTGTGGGTTCTACAAAAGTACAAGAGTTAACAAAGAATTAACCCTTGTGTGGGTTCTCCAAAAGTACAACATTTAACAAAGAATTAACCCTTGTGTTGGTTCTCCAATAGTACAAGAGTTAACAAAGAATTAACCCTTGTGTGGGTTCTCCAATAGTACAAGAGTTAACAAAGAATTAACCCTTGTGTGGGTTCTTCAAAAGTACAAGAGTTAACAAAGAATTAACCCTTGTGTGGGTTCTAAGGCCCCACCGAAGCAAAAACAAGAATAGAACCCTGCTTCAACAAATGTGTCATAAGAGTCGATTAACTTGGAAGCTCAAAGGCAGAGTGCATCTACCTGAGAGGCAAGGAACCAACAGTCTGCATACAAATAAGCCAGTTCTGTAAAACGGATATGCATGCAACACTCTGATTCTAGAATGAGACTAAAGTCTAGAGGAGGATGAATAACCAGAAATTTATACGAAAGCTTACAGCTGGTGAATGCGAAGAAGAAGAACAAAGAATCAACGATCCTAATCTAAAAGAATTCTACAAATGCAATGGTGCCTGGCCATCATTTCCCTCATTCACAAAAACGTTTTAAACATCCACAAGAACTGATTTTTCAATTACCTTTTGGTCCAAGAAAACCTTTATCTCCCTTAGGGCCTGGTATTCCTGGCAATCCATCGTACCCAGGGTCACCTCTTTCACCTTTGACACCAGAATATGCAGGTCCTAAAAGGCAGGGGGAAAAAAAAAAAAACATGAAGGGGTGAAGCTGTAGAATGCAACAGAACAATATATTCAACAAATTAAGTATGTTTTCATGTTAAACGGTGAAGCAATAGAATGGGACAGAAAAATGTATTCAACAAATCAAGAATATTTTAATGTTTAACTGTGAAGCAATAGAATATAAAAGAAAAATGTATTTAACAAATTAAGTATTTTATCATGTTTAGCCGTGAAGAAACAGAACCTAACAGAAAAATGTATTAAAAAAATTAAGTATTTTTGTATGTTTAACCTGTGAAGCAATAAAACGTGACAGAAAAATGCATTCAACATATTAGGTATATTTTCATGTTTAGCCCTACTGCCCCGCGAAAGCCATTTTCCCAGCTTTTACAGGTTTTTGTTGATATGACATCTTAGGACAGTGCTTATATGACAACTTTAGTACTGTTTAATATGTAGATAAGATGGGTGTTCATAATGTATACCCCCCCCCCCACACCCAAAAAAAAGTTTAAGATATTATTTGGGGTGAAAACAATAGATTTTAAAATAAATTTTAATGTCACGGCGACATCATATAATTTTATAATGGTGTGGCACTGCTATCAGTGGCAAAGTGACCAAAACCCCCATTAAATGTTCAAATGTAACTAAATTGGTTAATTCTTTGCTCTGTTCATATTTAATGATTACTTCCTTCACGAAGAAATAAACCTTGTACTGATTAAGACTTTCAGTGACCAACAACTTTTTTTTCCCCCTTTTTTTTTTCTCCCTAAATGGGATCTCAGTACCCACATGGGAAAAACATAAATTAAAACACAAATCAACATAAATTTTTTGCAGTCCACAGACAAAATAATTTTTTTTTTTTTTTTTTTTGCCGTTCACATGCAAAATCTATTTTTGCAGTTCACAGACAAAATAAATTTTTTTTTGCAGTTCACAGACAAAATTAATTTTTGCAGTCCACACACACACACACAAAATTCTGCAGTCCACTGACAAAAGTTTTTTTTTTTTTTTTTTTTTTTTTGCAGTTTCAAAGAAAACTTTTTTTTTGTTGCTAGTCTCAAAGACAAAATAATTTTGTTTTGCAGTCCCACAGACAACATTTTTTATTTGAAGTACCGCAGACGAAACTGAAAATTGTGATCATAATGACAAGCATACACATACCTGGGTCACCCTTTGCACCATTTTGGCCAGGCAATCCTGGAAATCCGTATAAGCCAGGTAATCCACGGTCACCAGGTTCGCCTGGAATATAAATGCCATCGTCTCCTCTATCCCCTGGTTGACCTGGGTCTCCGGGTAGACCTGCACGACCTGTAAGTCCGGGGTAACCCTTAGGTCCCTGTGTTTAGATCATGACAATAGATGGTGTTAAATTATAACAATTATTTTATATATATATATATATATAAAATTATGACCTATGGAAGTGAGTAATGGGCAATGACAACAGCTCACAGAAGCCAGCTTCAGGCCTCATATTCATTTCAATTAAGTCATCTCCTTGTGAGATGAAATTTTTCATTATTTTGGAAGCCCCACCCTAGCTCTTGCCAGGGGTCGCAATATAGCCCAGCCATAAATGATGGTCTTATGGCTGAAAGCTGTTTCTGGGACCTCTCCATGGGTGATCCTCATCCACATAGTGGCACTTTGTTTATCACTTTTGTGATGTCCTAGTGGGGTAAAAATCTAACACTACTAATTCAGGCCACAAAAATGAAATATCTGTGAAAGGTGATACAAGAGACAATAAGGGACAAAGTCTGCAACCAGACAAAATATCAGAATTGTGAAAACCCAGGCCTTACAAACTCGAGTAGATCAGTTACAGTAACGATAGCTGGACAATTATGCAGTATGGAAGAGAATGGGCTACAACGGCAGGCCAGAAAAGAGGATACTAGAGTGACCCAGAATTCTCTGGGAAGGCAACATCGGACTGACAAAGGACTGGAACTTTTTTTTCTCGCTGGGTCAGTCTCCCCTCACAGGGGAAACCATCGGGCGCTGAGTTTGAATGGCTCATGCTGTGAAAGTTACTCCCATGATTTCGGGACCGATCCTGGCACTTTTGGCCAAACCAGTGCAGCAGAGGTACGCTTTGATCTTAGTCAAAAAGCCGAGATGCAATGGAAGAAAGCCATACAAAAATATCACTGATAGAGAAATCTGATGGAAAAAAGTGATCTCTCTGGCAAACCTCTACACTCCAAGGTAGATGTGTAGTGAGGATGATTTGTCAATTAACTATTTATACTATAAATCACAAACCCTTTCATTTGTCATTTTGACTACAATGTTTGATCTAACTGTCAAAGTTTCTATAACAGGTTATTGTGAGTTTATATGAAAGGTTACAGTGCATTTCTTTATTCATTGCGATAATCAGTAAAAGTCAACTTTTGATGGTGTTATATCACATTTAACATTTTTCTCCTATTACTTCCTTTGCCTTGAAAAAAAAAAATTTTTAAATTATTATATTTTGCTGTTATCTTCCTTGAAAAGTCTGAGAGAATGTTAAATACTCGTGTTATTATGCTTGTCAGTATTAGAGGGGATGCCTCTGATGCACTTTGAGGCAATGACTAAAGATTCAGCAGAAGTGGAGACAAAGAAGAAGTAGAAGACAGGTTATTAAATAAAGGGTTTTAGTTAGACCCCTATTTCCTCTAGGCCTACATATAGTTGGAGACCAAGATGTGGTAGAGGACGGGAAAATGAGATTTTCTTTCACTACCTGGGCAATTCAATCTAGTATTAAATAATCCAGTAATAGCTAAACCAATCGTCTCAACTGTATACTTTAAAGTTGTTTAAAATGTCATTAATATAACATTGAATTTTTTTTTTTAAATGGGGTGTTTGATCCTTCTTTATCTCTTTTTAGCTCTCATCAATGCGACATGGTTAAACCATCTGTCTCACACTCTGAAGGTCTTGGATTTGATATCAGACTCCATTCTTTATTCCACAAGTTATGTGCTTTGTGTGACACTCTTGGCAACAGAACAGCTACCCTCATGATCATCCTGTACCATACCAATAAGCGAAGGCTGTTATTTTTTTGCCACCTGACATGATCCTCAGAATCATGGATCAGCTCAGTGGTCTTGCCACTCCAAACTTCTTCATTCACATGGCCAAACCATCGAGGTATTTATCTCTTTGCCCTATCCTGGCTCTCTAGCGTAGTTGGTTAACTTTGGTTGACTTTGCAGTGACCGAGTGATGAACTCCTTGTGGTCCGGGTTCACTCCCGGGGGTAGGCAGAAAAGCTACATTTTCTCCCAGATTTACGGCACCTCTCATGGAATCAAGGCCGAAGGGTGGCAATATCCATAGTACCGAGCCAATGGGTTAACAACTCATGGTTTCTGGATTTTTTTTTTTTTTATAAAAAAAAAAATCTCTTTGCCTTCCGCTGGCTCTTGTTTTTTTCTCCATTAGTCTTGCCAGTCGTCACCAAGTTCTCACATCCATTCCATCTCATATCAGCCTCTCCCCACCAATTTTCATTCAACTTCTAATTCTCTTCTCCCTTAGTTTAAAATGGGCAATATACTGGTAGACTTAATTTTCCAAGAAGTCATTATGCTCCTGTTTACAAGTTGCAGATTTGTGCAAAATTCCTCCACTGAATGTTCGTTCAACTTACAACCACTGTGTTAATTTGTGAGTGAATTAATAAATTTTCTGCGCTGCCTGTTAAAAAAAAAATTTTTTTGTACGCTTACAACTGAGTCAGTTATGTACATGTTTTTTTTTTTTTAAGTTATGCTCACAATTTATTATTTTAAATTATTATTGTGCCCATGGATTATTATTTCAAATTATTACTTGTGAAATTATTCCCACCATTTAGTTTAATCCCAACAGAACTGTATAATGGGCGACTGACATTCAGTGACACAAAATGCCCCCATTCAGATGAGAATCAACCAAAAGAAGTCCCAGAAACTCTGTTCAGCTGTTAGGTTATATAAGGGTTTCTGTCTATAGCCAGGGTGAGACATTGAAATAACAAAATACTGTGTCTCACACAAGAACAGAACATGCCCACTATTTATTATTTCAAATTATTATTTATTAAATTATACCCCTCATTATTCTTCTTCTATACGTTGTGAGATATATCTCGTGTGACCTGCAACATGCTCTTTTGGGGCTTCAACCATAGACACTTTGTGGTGCTGTAGAGTTTCTCTGAGGTTATCTTTCCATTTGTGCTTGGTCTACCTCTTGATTTATGTCCTTATCCTCTTTTGGTATATGCCTTGTATGGTATGGCATCAGAAAGCCTTTTCTCCAAGTGGGTAAACCCTTTGATTTGCTGTCTTTGTATGTAATTTAGAATTGGTTCTGTGCTGACTTTATCTTGTGTGACCTCATTGCTGATTTTATCTCTTCTGCTCACTCCTAGTCTTTCTCAGACACCTCATTTCCATGGTTACTAATTTTCTTTAATGTTATGTTGTGAATGACCACGTCTGGCACTGGTAGCATAGGGTGGGAATAAATATGCTTTGTATGAGATGTTTTTTTGTGCTGTTTAGAATTGACTTATGCTTTAGGACAAAGACAGTGTGATAACTAGCTGTCCCAATAGTTAGCCTGCTTGACTGCATCAGATGTTAATTTCTTCGCTCAGTTTACCATCTTCAGTGAATGTTGTTCCAAGTTATTTGAACTCAGATGCCTGTTTGATATATGTATGCTCCAAATGGAGTTCTATGGACTGTGAAACTAAGCAGCAACAACTTTCAGAAAAGAAAGTCCATGGGTGGGTTCCGGGGTCCCAAGTGGGTGTGGGGGAGGAGGTGTTTGAGAACAGCAGACCTATTATCCCACGACCAGGCCTCAGTAAAAGTTGACTAATTAGGGGGGTTTCCTTCAAAAGGCAGAGTGCATCTGCCTGACAGGCAAGGAACCAACAGTCTGCACATCAGAGTTTACAACCGGTAAACACTAGGAAGAAGAGATAAGAAGTAGTACTTACTGGATCTCCTTTTGGTCCAGGGAAACCTGGTGAGCCAGGAAGTCCTGGAGGTCCTAGAGGTCCCGGTGGGCCAAGTTCTCCAGGTAATCCAGGTATGCCAATGTCTCCTTTCGGACCTGAGGAATTAAAAGCACAGAGAGTTAAACAATATTTCACTGTGTGGGTTCTGGGGTGCTTCCTTCAAAGTCAGAGTCATTCTGCCTGAGAGACAAGAAACCAACAGTCTGCATACAAAATTCCGGCTCTCTAGCGTAGTTGGCTAAACTGGATTGCACGGTGACCGGTTGACGAACTCCTTGTGGTCCGGGTTTAATCTCAGGGGTAGGCATAAAATCCACATTTCTCCCAGATTTACTGTAATTATCATAAAATCAAGGGCGAGCCTAAGGGTTAACAACTCATGGCTTCTGGATGCTAAAATAAACAAAACAAACAAACAGTATACAAAAAAGCCAGATCTGTTAACTGCCTGCATCAGAAGGTGGCATTCTTCAGCCATGTCATGAGAAAGAGAAACAGGGAGTAGATCATGACAGTGGGAAAATTGGAGGGTGCAAGAGGCAAAGGAAGGCTGAGACAGAAGATGCTGGACAGTATGATAACATGGCAGGGAAGACCATCTGTGTCAGAACTGACTGAAAGTACATGAGAAGAAGGTTTTGGCTTGACATGACTACCAACACAAGAAGGTTTTGGGTTGACATGACTACCAACACAAGAAGGTTTTGGGTTGACATGACTACCAACACAAGAAGGTTTTGGGTTGACATGACTACCAACACAAGAAGGTTTTGGGTTGACATGACTACCAACACAAGAAGGTTTTGGGTTGACATGACTACCAACACAAGAAGGTTTTGGGTTGACATGACTACCAACACAAGAAGGTTTTGGCTTGACATGACTACCAACACAAGAAGGTTTTGGGTTGACATGACTACCAACACAAGAAGGTTTTGGCTTGACATGACTACCAACACAAGAAGGTTTTGGGTTGACATGACTACCAACACAACCAGCAAAAAAAAAGTTTTTGGGTTGACATGACTACCAACACAACCAGCAAAAAAAAAAAGGTTTTGGGTTGACATGACTACCAACACAACCAACACATGAAGGTTTTGGGTTGACATGACTACCAACACAACCAGAAAAAAAAAGGTTTGGGGTTGACATGACAACCAACACAACCAACACAAGAAGGTTTTGGGTTGATATGACTACCAACACAACCAACACAAGAAGGTTTAAGGTTGAAATGACTACCAACATAACCAACACAATTATGGCATGGAGTATAAGAAGAAGTAGCCCTACGTTATTTAATGATGTTGCTGATTTATAAGATCATACCAAGACTTTTTTGAAAATTGCTGGCATTTAGGTCAGCATGATTTTTACACATGAATGATCACAGAGATTCTAACAGACGTTATGACCCCTGCAAAAACAGAACGGTGAATCATGATTTGCAATATAAACCAAAAACTCAAGTAAGCAAAAGACCTATGGAGCATGTGATCATCCAACAAAAAAATGGAAGCACAGATAGAATACAGAAATAGTAAAGCAAACCAAATCCAGCAAGTAAGTAAATTTTCCCCAACCAGTACATCACACAGAGCGATAAACACCCGGTGACACAAAGTGCCACCATGTGGATGAGGATCACTCATCAGGCTATATTGCAGCCCCTGGCAAATGCCACGATGGCGCTTCAAAATAACGAAAAATGTGCATTCCACATGGGAATGACCTTTTTGAGATTAACCAAATCTATTGACAGATGTTACTGATATTGCAGACAAAACATGTAACAATCGAAACTAAAACTATTCAGTACTGTTTTTTTTACCAGCATGTGTTACCGGCACCAATCACAGACTTTAACAACAAAAAGAAAACTAGAAATAAAGGATGGGAAAATCTATGATTAATTCCAAATATGAGAAAAAGAGACTGGATCAAAAATGGTAGTGTCAGGAAAGAAGCTGGGTTTGACCCAGTGCTAAATTACATCCAGAGACAACAGATCACATAATCTGGAAATATTCAAGCCTGCCACAAGATAGTGCGCCTGCTGAACACAAGAAAAGCGGAGCCAGAGATTGCCATGCAAGCAATGGATAGATGGAATGTCCAAGGCTGAGAATGCTAGTATCAAATCCAAAACTCGATGCCTCTGTAAAACCTTACACTGGACAGCAAAACATTAAACAACAATAAGAAGAGGAAGAAGAAGAAGATGAAGAAGAAGAAGGACAGAACAGGACTTGAGATAAGAAGAAGAAAAAGATCACAGGGATTTCATAGACATGAAAGTCAATCATACACAGAGTACTCACCTGGGGCTCCACTTATAACTTGATCAAATGCTGGCTCTCCTTTCTGGCCTTCCCTCCCAGGTAACCCATTCTGTCCATCAAGACCCTAGGAAAAATATATTTTACAATCAGTACTGAATACGATGGGAGTCGCAGTAACACTACAACTGGAAACTGGCCTGTCAGCATTGCAGTAACACTTTAGCTGGGGCCTGTCAGCATTGCAGTAACACTTTAACTGGAGGCCTGTCAGCATTGCAGTAACACTTTAGCTGGGACCTGTCAGCACTGCAGTAACACTTTAGCTGGGACCTGTCAGCACTGCATAACACTTTAACTGGAGGCCTGTCAGCATTGCAGTAACACTTTAACTGGGGGCCTGTCAGCATTGCAGTAACACTTTAGCTGGGGACTGTCAGCAATGCAGTAACACTTTAGCCGGGGGCCTGCTAGCTAGTACAAAGTTCTTGGATTCTTCTTTATAATCATCCGTCCAAGTAACGTGAATGCACTGTGCCTGGTCTAAAGCATAGTTGTAATATTTGTGTCCTTTGGCCAACACATCGAGCTTCTTCGGGAATTTGTTACCTGGATTAGCCTTCCTAGTTAGTTTCATGTGACATTTGTAGTCTCATCTGAGTGGTGACCTTTTCATACCTTGATCCATGGATGCTGTCCCCAGAGGAGTGCATAAAGACATGATGAGGATGAATTTTGTAATTTTAATGACAATTTTTCTCTTTAACAAATATTAACCTGTAGTATCTGTGGTAGCAGTTGTAACAGTAGTAGTAGTAACAGGGGTAGTAGCTGTAACAGTGGTAGTAGTAGTAAAAGTAGTAGCAGCAGCAGAGGCAACAGTAGTGGTGGCATTGGTTGTGGTAGTAGTAGTAGTAATAGTAGTATTAGTAATAGTTGTTGTAAATGCAACTGTGGTGGTTACTAAAGTAGCAGTTGTTGTGGAAACAGTACATGTTTTAGCAGAAGAAGTAGTAGGTGTAGCATCAGTAGCAGCAGCAGTAGTGGTAGCAGTGGTGCTGAAACGAACAAGCAATGAAATGGGAAACAAATGGAATCAAGAAATGAGGAGTCCAAGAGAAACGCTCAAATGAATGTTGATAAGTGAGCTCGAAGGTGCCAGAGTGAATTTGATCCACAATATGGAAAACATTTTCCTGGAGACAACAGAATAGAGAAATGGACTGTGAGTCGTATGTGATATTGTTACTGGTACCATCGGAAGTTTAACTCTTCACTTGCTGCTGAAGATAGAGACAGAGCACTTTTGAGGATGTCCTGAGTGCTGTGATGTTGATTCTTAATTCCACATTCAACAACATTCATTCATATGTGATGTACAAATAGTACAACAGGATTAATAAATAATAACAATTTTAACAACATTAACAAATAACTACATGTGTAATGAGCTGTCCGCCCGTGTGTCCCCGGGGCCCTCACGGGAAGCAATGAGCTGTCCGCCCGTGTATCCCCGGGGCCCTCACGGGAAGCAATGAGCTGTCCGCCCGTGTATCCCCGGGGCCCTCACGGGAAGCAAAGAATAGGGACACTGCACCCTACCAGGCATGTCGTTAGAGGCGACTAAGGGTAGGGTTGGGCTTGAGGTTGGCTACCTCATCCTGTAAAAACCATAGCCACAAAAACCAACCAACCATGGATAAGTCAAAAAGAGAAGCAAGTAAAATCCAGCCAACCAAGATGAGGGGAGGCTCTTCAAGTAGAAGAAGTATGACATGGTGCGGAGAAAGCCGTACGGAGTCCAGATCATTGACATACCTCCTCTCAGCTAGGAAAACCTCCAGAATTGGCACCTGGAATGTTAGAACTCTCTATGATATAGGGAGAACAATGGAAGTAGCAAAGGAAATGAAACATTTTAGAATTAGTATTTTAGGGTTCCAGTGGACCAAGAGGTGAGGAAAAGATGCTGGCATTGGATAGGACACACAGAGAGAAAACAGGAGAACAGCATAACTAGAATGTCTTTGCATTGGAACCCACGAGGGGCATAGGAATAAAGGAAGGCCAAAAAACACATGGAGAAGAGAGCTGGTGAATGAGGTTAGAAAGATGGGGATTACATGGGAAGAGCTCCATGCAATGGCGAAGAAAAGAATGACTTGGCATGAGTTAGTTGAGGGTCTATGCTCCATTGGGGGATAGAAAGGCAGAAAAAGAAGAAGAAGAAGAAGAAGAAGCTGTCTTCATAAGAAGGGAATAGTTATGAATATAGGAGCATCAGAGAGAAAGTTGGAATAAGACCATGTCTAAATTATACTGAGAGACAAAGAACGAAATGGTTCTGCCATCTAATGAGAATGCAGCCAGACCAAACTGTATATGAGACTTTTTACAGCAGAATATCTGGAAGGAAAGCCAGAGGAAGTCAAAATAAGAGGTGGATAAATGGCAAATCTGAAACCTGTAGAAAGATGAACAAATCCACTACACATCCAAGCCGCCTGAGAAGCACAAGACAAATCCAGAAAACTACAACACTGAGGCGACAAAACAATAACAACAACTACAGATCGTAAATGTGAACTTACCGGAATGCCTGTCAAACCAGGCAGGCCTGCAGGTCCATCTCTCCCAGGGTCACCCTTTTCACCAAGCAGACCTGGCAGACCGCGATCACCTGGCAACCCAGGCAGCCCGTCCCTGCCAGGGCCTCCTTTCTCTCCTTTAACACCAGGCAAGCATAGTGGACAAGGTCCTAAATAGTCACCTAAATGCAGAAGGTAAAATACTAGATACTGCTGTCAGCCTCTCAAGAAATAACAATCAGGGTACTTGTAATACCATGATTCCCCAAAAATAAGACCTAACCCAAAAGTTAGACCTACCCCAAAAATAAGACCTACCCCAAAAAAAGACTTACTCCAAAAAAAAAGCCCTTGGAGGATTTTTCAGGATGCTCATAATATAAGCCTTTTGGGAACGAGCGAAGAGTGAGGATGCACAAATTAGATCATTACAGTCTGAGGAGAATGGCGCTGCGAGGAGTTACCAGGGGATATGGCCGACGCTTAACACTCAGGAGGAAGCACGAGACGTATATACAATCAAAGGGCTACTAGTTCCTTCAGAATTGGAACTCTTTTCTTGCTGCTGAAGATGGGGACAGAACAAGAGAAGTGTCCCTAGTACTGTAATGTTGGTTCTTAATTCAACATTTATAATATAATCCTGCCCCTAAACGTAAGCCCTAGTTAGGATTGTCAGCCACATCAGCGGCCGGGTTGCCAACTGGTTCACTGGCAAATGACTTTGTCACCAGTTGCAACAGTATTTGTATGTCTCCAATGATTGCAGCAACACTGCACAAGTTTTTTTTTTTTTTTTCAGACTTCTTGAGGTGGGGCAATGCCATTTTATATGGCCCTTATAACCTGGTCACAATTATAACCTAAAGCTTACCCCTCATGGATGCTGGCTGAACATGACGATTGCAAAGCCAGCCAGCTCTCAGTTCACAGATCAAATTTGTTCGATTAGGTAAAGAGTTTAATCATTAATTTTAATTAATATAATTTTTTTCTGTGCCCTGATAATCTGATACTCTGTGACTTAAAAAGCCACTTTTTAAATGCCAGTTTAACAGCAGTAAATTCCAGTCACCCTGTTAAACTGTGCAAATGTACATATACTGGGACACTTTATGGCTACCTGAGGTAACCTACTGTCCTGCGGTGATGGGATGGTTTAATTACAAAAATTTTTTTATCAAGTTATCTGTGAAATTAACTATACGCCCCAAGAAGCCACAAAATCACAAACCAACACTTCTGTTTGGGTAAAATTCCTCAACAATAAAAAAAAAAGCGGGGGGAAAGGGGGGGGGGGGGGGGGGGGGGGGGTAAAAGGAGGATTGGGGGGGGGGGGAAGTCTTGCAAACCAAACAGTTTTTTCAAAGTGATGATGATGTTACATTTTTCTGTAGCCTTAATGATGGAGGTCATGGGGTCATAGCATTAGTCATCAGCTACACATTTTTTTTCCAGGCCTTTTTCAAACCATTCCATTTAATGCTTTACTGTTCATGTTTACTTATTACTCCCTTTAAAAATATTTACAAATTAAAAAAAAGGTAAATTAATTTATTTTTTGTTTGTTTTTGTTTTTAAAAATTTTTAAGAACCTGAATAAAATAGTTATTTTTAATGTAATCAACATTGTTTTTTAAATTTTCATGGATTCATGACCTATTATTTAGTGTTACCAGGGTGACAGGGTGTAGAGAACTTAAAACTGAGCACCTAAAAGAATATTTTTAAAAGTTAAAGACCTTATTTTTTTTAAATATCTGAGGCACATAGGGCATATCATGCTAGACTCATGTTCTTACAGGCTGAGTGGCAATCGGTGGACGATGTGGTCGACATTACAACAGCCCTATTTACTTTCCAGAACATTACATGGCACCCATTTTTGGCTGGGTCAGCATCAGAGGCATGTCAGTTTTGAAACAAATATGTCTCAGTGTTGTGGTTTCTGAGACGAATGTTACTAATACCTTGGAAGAGAAGAGTAGCTAACAATGATTGCTTGAAAGAAGCTAATGAAAGTAGATCTCTATATAAAACAATAAGAAAGAGACAAACACTGTTCTTTGGCCACATGATGAGAAGAGAGACATTGGAGAACATCCTGACAATTGGAAAGATCAGTGGAAAAAAGGGGTAGAGGCAGACCAAGAGAGATGATGCTGGATGGGCTGAAACCATGGCATGGAGGGATATCATCAAGAGAGCTGTTCCAGGCAACCAGGGATCATGATCTATGGAGACGCATGAGTGCCTACGCAAGTTGACAAGGGCACATGATGATGTTGTCTCAGTGTGGATTCAAACTCAAGACCTTCGGGTTAACCGACTATCTATTTACTTCCCCCCCCCCCCCCCCCCCTTCAAAAAAAAACAACTCCCTACTGGCCTTACTGTACCACTGTTTAGTGCACTGTATTATAAGGGGAACATGGAGCCTGAAAATCTAGTCAATCAGTCTCTCCTCCTCCTTAGTATTCCTCGGCTGTAAACTCTCGTTAAAAATTCTGGATGTTTGTCCACTTCTGGACTTTGGTCTTGTTCCAAAACTTGAGTTGTGTATGTATATCTGTTTTGCAAATCTTGCAGATATGCATGCAAACTGTTGGATCCTTTCAGATGCACTCTGATTTCTAAAGAAACTCCTGATTTAGTCGCACAAAAAACTGCTGAGACATTCTTTTAACATTTGCAGTCCCAGAAAATCATATTATTCAATCAACCAATGAGATGAAGTTTGGCCCCAATTAAATCGCCAAAATGCTCTGACCATTGCATTGGTTGTTGGTTGTACACCCTCTGAGACCGCTGTTTACCCTTCTCTTGGTGTTATCCTGCCAGCTGTGTCTAAGACTTGCTCACTTGCCTTCAACTTTTTCCTCCAGTGTGATTTTTGTAAGTGTCTCAATTTTTAGGGCGTTATTTCCTTCAGCAACACACTGTTCATTCTCAGTCTTTTCAGAGCCTTTGTAACTTTTTTTTAAAATGACCTATGACTTTTGGTACCTGACCTTTGTTACTTAAGCTCACTCTGTCTTAATCAGTTGACCTTTAAATTAATAAATTTGAATAATGCAGACACAAACAATACATTGCATAATTTATTGCCAGGCATATTTCGCTGTATCTCATTAGGTGCCTTACTACAGAGTTACATTAAAATAAAACGAAAGCACAAAACAATAAATTCAACTGAAATGCAAATAGTTTCTTTTGACACATCGTGTGCGTTTTGGTCGCCGGAAGCTCACCGTAGTTATGGGACTTACCAGGGTAACTTAGAATTTACTTTAAATTCTGTCTGCTTACAAAGGAGGGGGTTGTTGATTTTAATTGTTAAAGCTTCGCCCATTCTCAACAGTCGCCTCTACAGAGTGTGGTAAACCACACGGAAAGCACTGTCTGTGTCTTTTACGTGTCTGGAATTAAGTAGATGACGTCCTTTCCAAATTATTAAATGTTGTGCCAGGCAAAGACTGAATAATAACCCTACTGAACAGAGTAACAAGTGAGATTCAGTTGGATGAAACACACCATGTAAGGACACATTTGGTTAGTTGACAAATAAAGAGTCAAGGAGTTAAAGACTTACCCTTGGGTCCTGGCAGGCCAGGGCGTCCTTCACGACCCGGCAGACCATTAAATCCTTTATAACCTTTGTTGCCCTTTTCTCCCGGAGGTCCGGGAAATCCTCTTGTTGAATTACCTGGCACGCCAGGGAAACCAACAGGGCCAGGTTCTCCTTTGCTGCCAGGGATGCCGTCAATGCCATCCAGGCCTGGGGGACCTCTGGGGCCTGGAATCGACAAGCCTGGTTCTCCCTTAATGCCGATGTCTCCTATCGTTCCTTGTCTCCCTGGTAGGCCAGGGCGGCCATCCACTCCAGGTAATCCTAAAATTAAATTTTTAAAAGTTTTATTCAGCTTTTGTGTTACTAAGCACTTTGCCCAAAGTTTTATAGATCAAAAGTAGGGTAAAGTTGGGAGATGTGAGCCATAAGTGCTCTGCCACCAGTACAGACAACTGATAAGAAACCGTCTGCCTGTGTCATCATCCACATGAAACTCTGTAGCTACAGCGACGTTCCTTCACTTACCACAGTGCGTTAACTCTGTTACCCATTTTCTAGAGGCTAGGTGAACCCCGGTTTCGAATACCAGCTGTGGGCTGCAGCGAGTTGCAGCTGGATTTGAAAGCGAGTCTCCTATCACTGCACTAATGTTGCCCCTAGTTTTATAGATTCAGCACTCAATGGATTATGTCCTCAAAATCACACTGGCTACCTTCACTTCTGGTGGCATCTTCTGGTACCACCTCAGTCTAGGTGAACTGGGAACCCAAGTAAATTTTTGAATGGATGGAGATTCAAACTAATGACTGCTGGGCCAGTAGGCAAGAGTTTTGACCCCTAACACGAAAAGTAAGAAAAGTAAGAAAGCTTTCTCACACCACTGGCACTTGGGCATATGGTGCGATACCAATATTTCCAATCAGACTTTACTTCACAGGATATTTCCTGGTACCAATTTCCTGGTACCCAGGAGCCAGTTTCAATTTTAAAATTCTGCTATTTCAGTAGACTATGACAATAATGTAAACTTTGTCATCCTTTTCTTAGTGTTTACCGGTTGTAAATTCTGCTGAAAGGTTCTGGCTGTTCATCAACTTCTGGATGTTGGTCTTGTTCCAGAACTTGAGTATTGTGTGCTGAGACATTTCCCAGATCTGGTTTATTTGTATGCAGACCACTGGTTCACCGACTCTCTCAGGCAGAGGTACTCTGACTTTGAACAGAACACCCCTAATTAGCCGCATTTTGTGACATGCCTGTGGAGGAAGAGAGGCATTGGATCTATCCCCCCCCCCTCCCCTCCACCACCACCAAGGGCCCCAAGCGTGGATTAATATAAACCCAGAGGAAAAACTATCTACTCACCATCAAAGCCACGGTCTCCTTTGTCGCCTTTAGGGCCATCGCGACCATCAGCCCCTGGGGGTCCAGCAATACCTGGAACACCTGTTGGTCCAATGTCACCTCTGTCTCCTCTAACACCAGGCAGACCAGGCTCCCCATCTATGCCAGGAAGACCCCGCTCTCCTCTGGATCCTTTAGGTCCTGGCAAGCCAATAAATCCTTTTCCCTATTATCAGAAAGCATACGGTTAAATTCTGTCCCAAGTAAGGAACCATGAGGGCCTGTGCTCCAATGGGGTAAAGGTGAGGGGGCTGGGGAGATTAGAAGGCAGAAGAAGAAGAATGTTCCATGTATGCTCAGCTTATGTCCACATGTATCAAAGCAGCACACTAAGTGTTATTATTTTGTCATGTTTGGCCTGTGTGTGCTAAAGAAATATGGCCATATATTTTTAATACATACAGCGTACACTGTATCTTTAGAAGCCAAGGCTTTCAAAGCCTACTGTGATTACTGTACCAAACATGGCTGCTGCTGTAAAACCATCTGGAACTGAAAGTGATCAGGAAAGAAACAGTTTGAATGTTTCAGTCTTAATGTTAGATTAGAGCAGTGGCTCTCAACCTTCCAAATACCGTGACCCTAAAATACAGTTCCTCATATTGTGGTGACCTCCAACCATAATATTATTTTCGTTGCTACTTCATAACTTTAGTGAATATGTGTTTTACAATGGTCTTAGGTGACCCTAGTAAAATGGTCGTTTGAGAACAGCTGGATGAGAGGTTGAACAAGTATCAGAAACTGATGTTCCAGGGTCCGATCTGAAGTTCTCCCAATGCTTACAAATGTGTGCATAGATGAAAAATGAGGACTGAAAGCAAAATGGCCTTCAGACAGAACTGCCTTCTAGACTGCCTCTACAGAAACTGTCAATTATTTCTAGTTTCAAGTGCAGATGTTTCATTGTCTCGACTGGTCTTGAGTCAACTTGGCTAGAAGTGTGGATCTCACAAGTGCAGATGTTTCATTGTCTAGACTGGTCTTGAGTCAACTTGGCTAGAAGTGTGGATCTCACAAGTGCAGATGTTTCATTGTCTAGACTGGTCTTGAGTCAACTTGGCTAGAACTGTGGATCTCACAAGTGGTACTGCAGCCAGAAGCTGAACCCAGAACAATAGATAAGTTTCCATTTGCACCACTTGGCCAATCATCATAACCTTCACAAGTCACATGATTAATATATTTGCTTCAATTCTAATGCAATAGATTTTCTTTTTATGAATGTAACTGTAGAGTTTTTGTTTCATTCTAAATAGTTTCACTAGTTTTTGTCAGTTACAATGCTAAATGTTGAATTAAGAATCGACTTCCCAGCACTCGGGACACCCACATAAGCGCGCCGTCTCCATCTTCAGCAGCAAGCGAAGAGTTAAATTTACGACAGTTCCAGTAAATCTTGTCAGTTTCAGTTAGTGAACACTTTTAAATGATAAATAAACAAACCATGCCGGTCTCTGTGGCTTAGGTGCTGGTGAATGCACTTTGTAGAGCCATTGTGATGGGTTTGATCCCAACTTTATCTGATTTGGCAGCAGACCCTCTTTCATTGATTTTGACAGTTGTATTGACAGCGGCCCATTTAGAAAACATTGGCAAACTATTGAGCATATGTCTGAATTTTTAAAAATCACAAACACCAAAACAAATGCTGAAGTTGTTTTTGCAACATTTTGTAAAGGATATAAACCAAAAACCTAACTTAAGAAGTTTTAGTGTGAGTTTTAGTGTGAGCAACCACCAAAAACCTAACTTAGGGAGTTTTAGTGTGAGCAACCACCAAAAACCTAACTTAGGGAATTTTAGTGTGAGCAACCACCAAAAACCTAACTGAGGGAGTTTTAGTGTGAGCAACCACCAAAAACCTAACTTAGGGAGTTTTAGTGTGAGCAACCACCAAAAACCTAACTGAGGGAGTTTTAGTGTGAGCAACCACCAAAAACCTAACTGAGGGAGTTTTAGTGTGAGTTTTAGTGTGAGCAACCACCAAAAACCTAACTGAGGGAGTTTTAGTGTGAGCAACCACCAAAAACCTAACTTAGGGAGTTTTAGTGTGAGCAACCACCAAAAACCTAACTTAGGGAGTTTTAGTGTGAGTAACCACCAAAAACCTAACTGAGGGAGTTTTAGTGTGAGTTTTAGTGTGAGCAACCACCAAAAACCTAACTGAGGGAGTTTTAGTGTGAGCAACCACCAAAAACCTAACTGAGGGAGTTTTAGTGTGGCAACCACCAAAAACCTAACTTAGGGAGTTTTAGTGTGAGCAACCACCAAAAACCTAACTTAGGGAGTTTTAGTGTGAGCAACCACCAAAAACCTAACTTAGGGAGTTTTAGTGTGAGCAACCACCAAAAACCTAACTTAGGGAGTTTTAGTGTGGGCAACCACCAAAAACCTAACTGAGGGAGTTTTAGTGTGAGCAACCACCAAAAACCTAACTGAGGGAGTTTTAGTGTGAGCAACCACCAAAAACCTAACTGATGGAGTTTTAGTGTGAGCAACCACCAAAAACCTAACTGAGGGAGTTTTAGTGTGAGCAACCACCAAAAACCTAACTTAGGGAGTTTTAGTGTGGGCAACCACCAAAAACCTAACTTAGGGAGTTTTAGTGTGGGCAACCACCAAAAACCTAACTTAGGGAGTTTTAGTGTGGCAACCACCAAAAACCTAACTGAGGGAGTTTTAGTGTGGGCAACCACCAAAAACCTAACTTAGGGAGTTTTAGTGTGGCAACCACCAAAAACCTAACTTAGGGAGTTTTAGTGTGAGCAACCACCAAAAACCTAACTTAGGGAGTTTTAGTGTGAGTTTTAGTGTGAGCAACCACCAAAAACCTAACTTAGGGAGTTTTAGTGTGGGCAACCACCAAAAACCTAACTTAGGGAGTTTTAGTGTGGCAACCACCAAAAACCTAACTTAGGGAGTTTTAGTGTGAGCAACCACCAAAAACCTAACTTAGGGAGTTTTAGTGTGAGTTTTAGTGTGAGCAACCACCAAAAACCTAACTTAGGGAGTTTTAGTGTGAGCAACCACCAAAAACCTAACTTAGGGAGTTTTAGTGTGAGCAACCACCAAAAACCGAACTTAGGGAGTTTTAGTGAGAGCAACCACCAAAAACCTCAGCTTTAATCAGGACGTCTGGGAGTTCTGTTCTTTTTGTGCTGAGATCCACTGGTTGTGATTCTTTAGGTGAACTGTCAGCTTTTGACATATATTTTCTGTCTTAAAATCTTAACCAGCCTCTTTGGCAGTAGAAGTGAACCTCATGACAACAGTATTTTCTATGTCAGTCATTATCTGTCTTTCACAAAACTGAGAAAGAATTAAATTTTACTATCTTCTGTAGATTTAACATAGAGCATTCGCTGAACCAAAGAGACTGCCTGTGAGCAGTCATTAAAACAAAGTGACCGCCCACAACAAGGAGAAAATATAAGAGGAACACTGATAACAGAAAATATTAAAGAACACATTACCCGGAAATTTCAAACAATACTTAACCATTAGATATTAAAGAAACCCACATAAAGAAATAAAAAAGATACATATGATTAAGTTCATCCCTGTGTAGATCCTAGGGCCCTATTATAGGGAAAACAAGAATAGACTGAATGCCTACCCAAAAGCATGCCGTAAGAGTCGACTAATTGGGAGCTTCCTTCAAAATCAGAGTGTATCTGCCTGAGAGGCAATGAACTAGCAGTCTGCAAACAAATGAGTCAGATCTGTAAAACTGATGCACACACAACACACAGATTCTGAAACAGGACTCTAGTCCAGAAGTGGACAAACAACCAGAACTTTCCACCAGAGTGTACAGCTGGTGAACGCGAAGAAGAAGAAAATTCAGTTCTTAAAATACTTACACCAGGATATCCGGCAGGACCCGGCGGTCCAGCAGGCCCATCACGACCAGGAAAACCTCTATCGCCCTTCATTCCAAACAACCCTGGAATGCCAGGAATACCGTCCAAGCCACGATCTCCCTGAAAGATTATGTTCATAAGGTCAGGTTTTGAAAATGTGTTCACGGCCACATGAATACCCCTATCCAAGCTGGTGCGGATGGGGAGATGGCAAACATTAACCAAACATTAACATTTCACTAAGGCAATAAGAGATTTTTATTAACAACGAAAAGATATAATCACTAATGTTATGCTCGTGGAGTTACTTAGGAGAAAGGAGCTCCCATGAATCTGACCTAAATGCTGTGATGATAGTCCAAACTAATCACTAATCAAGCCCACATGAAAAACTATCATTACTTTGAGAGTTTTAACTTCACATTTTTTTCTTCTTCTTCTGCATTCAACATCAGTCACGCTAAACATTGAGTGCCGTTTGGGTCACAAATAGGATTGTGCGTTTAAGGTCGCCACCGGTCCCCCATATCTTCTCTCGCAATGTGGATCCCCTGGGCCAGATCCACAGTCTTTGCTGGGAGAAGTAAGGGCAGTACTGCAGTAGGTGCTCAGGGGTCTGTCTTTCTGCTCCACAATCACAGGCAGCAGATTCTTTTATGCCTATCCTGTACAGGTGTGCTCGAAGACCAGTGTTCAGTCCAAAGTCTAAAAATTGATGTTTGTTCTTTCCTGTTGAGTTTGTTTATGCTGTCACTCTCTGGTCTGTAATCTCCATTCTGCCTTCTCCACTCCCGCTTGAAAGACTGCTTCAGCGCTGTTTTGGTTTCCTTGTAGATGTGTGGTGGATGAGGTTGTGGAAGATTACTCCCAGCTTTTGCCAACATCTGCTCTCTCATTTCCTTGAATACCACACTGGGCTGGTATCCACTGCAAGACCAGTTCTGCTTCTTCTGAGAAACTTCACAAGGAAGGATGTGTCTTAACTTTGCTTAATAAGCAAATATATGGTGAACTGCCTTATACCTTAACTTAATTCTGAGGTAAAAGAGTGTTTACTTCTCCAAACACTAAACATTTTCCTTAACTTTTTTAGCCAAATCCAGTTGTTATGCTAACATACTCTGATCCACTTGTTATTTTCTTCTTCTTCTTCTTTGTGTAGACAGGCTGTATCTCATCAAGTACGTAACTACAGAGTTACATCAATGAAGCACACACAAACTATAAATTCCCTCAAAAAGTATAAATTCCAGCCAACATATGAATGATTTCTCTAGATGCATCATGTTTGTCTAGTTGCCAGACGTTCACTACCATCATATAACATACCAGGAAAGCTTAAAATTTATCATAAATTCTTTCTGCTTACATAGGAGGGGGTAGTTAATTTTTATTGTTAAGGCTTCGCCACTTTCAGCATTTGCTTGTTCTGTGCTGGTAAATAATATCTGCCAGGTAATAAAGAAGTTAATGAGGTAATACTAAAATCGTCATCATCATGTGCCCTACCAACTGGCATAGGCGCTCATGCATCTCAACAGATCATGATCCCTGGTTGTCTGTAACAGCTCTCTTGATGATATCCCTCCATGCCATCGTTTCCAGCATCTCTCTTGGTCTGCCTATACCTCCTTTTCCATTGATCTTTCCAGTTCACGATGTTCTCCAATGTCTCTCTTCTCATTATGTGGACAAAAAACTGTGTTTGTCTCTTTCTTATTGTTGTATATAGAGATTTACTTTCATAAGCTTCTTTCAAGCAATTGTAGTTAGTTACTCTGGCTGTCCAAGGTATTCGTAACATTCATCTCAGAAACCACATCTCTGTTGCTTCAAAATTCTTCCTAATTTGTTCACTGACATTCCAAGATTCGCTGCCATACAGCAGAACAGGTTCTATGTAACATTGTAGCACCCTCTTTATATTAAACTAAATACTGACTAGAATACTAGACTAAACTACTAATTCATCATCATCAGGTGTCTTGCCGACTGGCATGGGCGATCATGCCTCTCCATAATCCACCATCTCCTGCAGCATGTATCAGTTCGTGTGCCGACACACCTCCATGCCATGCAGCAAGACTGTCAAGAATCTTCTCTCATTGTCTTCCTCTATCATTCCTTCCACAGATCTTTCCAGTGGTCACAACATGTTCTATTTTTCCTCATCTCATAACATGGCCGAGAAATGATGATTGTCTTCTTCTAATGTCTGTGATAGGTTGTCTCCGGGCTCCCGCCTCTTTCAAAACCGCTTGGCTGCTCTTTTTGGCTGTCCAAGGTATTCTAAGCATTCTTCTGTAAAACCACATCTCTGAGGCCTCAAGAAATTGTTTGGCCTGTCTACTGATTGTCCAGGATTCACAGCCACATGTTAAAACTGGATGTATGTAGCAAGCAAGAATTTATTTTGTAACTCTCAATGACAAGAATATATTGCATAAGATATTCTTTATTTTATTAAATGCAGTTTGTGCCTGTCCCAAACTACTAATTATTAAATGTAGTTTCTAGAGATTAATCATCTTACCTTTGGTCCTGGAAGCCCAGGCAGTCCGGGGAAACCTTGCTTGCCCTGGAGAAAACATTCCCAACATCCATATGTTATTGTAATAATGAAAAAATAAACAGAACTCCATGTTGGATGCTGCCCTCTTCTTCTTCAATATGTATTTTGTTCAATGAACATAACATACTTTACAGATAGAATATAATTGCTGTGTGAAAGATTACTGATTGGAAGATTACTGATTGGGAGATTACTGATTGGAAGGACCACCTGTCAAACGGGCCTGCATGCCCAATAGGTGACCCTTTGAAAATAATGTTTGTTTTTTCACTTGTTCATTCTTCTTATTCTTCCATTTCTTCTTCCTGTTCTTCTTCTTCTACCACTTCTTCTGCTTCCAATTCCACTTCTTCATCATCTTCTTTTACTTTTTTATTCTTCTTTCATTACTTCTTATAGCATTTCATTTTTCTTTTTTTTTTCTCTCCAATCTTTTGTTATCCAGCTTCACTTTTTTTTCTGTCTTTCACATTCAAATCAATTGTAGGCTTTCAGCCAATTCACACCAACCATTTTGTAGCATGCTCCTGATTAAAAAAGGCTGCAGCCAGTTTGTTACAAGATGTGGTAGACAGTCATACACCAGCTCTTTTCTCTTCAATGGTGGGGTATACATGTAGTAACAAGTAAAAAAAAAATGAAAGGACCCTTTTCCACACCTTCAGGCGTACAGGGCATATAGGGCTAGACCTACATTTTATAGACCCATCGGCACAAGATGGCTGATGTGGTTAACATCATGCCCGCCGCCTTTACTTCCCAGGACCGCACCCGGTACCCACTCAAAGCCGGATCAACCTGGAAGCCAAGGTCTCTATTAAAAAAAGTTCGGCTCCTCCGGGGAGTGAACTCACGACCATCCGATCCACAGCGAGTGTCTACCTGCTCCGCCACGGCGACTCCCCGTAGATGTTAACAGCTGTAAAATGATTTATATTGCAAAAGAAACATGCATTATTTTACTATTTATTATTCAAGTCTACTTAAATAGAATAATTAAATCAACCAGAAAGCTACAAAAACCGGCACAAGAAGATTACCATTTTATTGACAGACCAGAGAAAATCATTATTCTACACCTTAGAACAGTTCACTATTGGTTCACCAGCCTACTTTTAGTAAACACTGCTGGCCCTAGTTAGATGTAGGCTCACCTGTCTTCTTGTAATGAGCACTGCTAGCCCAAGTTCATTGCTGGTTCACCAGTCTTCCTGTAGTGAGCACTGCTTGCCACAGTTCAATGCTGGTCCACCCGTCTTCTTGTAGTGAGCACTGCTTGCCCCAGTTCAAAGCTGGTCCACCAGTCTTCTTGTAGTGAGCACTGCTTGCCACAGTTCAATGTTCATTCACCAGTCTTCTTGTAGTGAGCACTGCTTGCCCCAGTTCAATGTTCATTCACCAGTCTTCTTGTAGTGAGCACTGCTTGCCCCAGTTCAATGCTGGTCCACCAGTCTTCTTGTAGTGAGCACTGCTTGCCACAGTTCAATGTTCATTCACCAGTCTTCTTGTAGTGAGCACTGCTTGCCCCAGTTCAATGCTGGTCCACCAGTCTTCTTGTAGTGAGCACTGCTTGCCCCAGTTCAATGCTGGTCCACCAGTCTTCCTGTAGTGAGCACTGCTTGCCACAGTTCAATGCTGGTCCACCAGTCTTCTTGTAGTGAGCACTGCTTGCCCCAGTTCATTGCTGGTTCACCAGTCTTCTTGTAGTGAGCACTGCTTGCCACAGTTCAATGTTCATTCACCAGTCTTCTTGTAGTGAGCACTGCTTGCCCCAGTTCAATGCTGGTCCACCAGTCTTCTTGTAGTGAGCACTGCTTGCCCCAGTTCAATGCTGGTCCACCAGTCTTCCTGTAGTGAGCACTGCTTGCCACAGTTCAATGCTGGTCCACCAGTCTTCTTGTAGTGAGCACTGCTTGCCCCAGTTCATTGCTGGTTCACCAGTCTTCTTGTAGTGAGCACTGCTTGCCACAGTTCAATGTTCATTCACCAGTCTTCTTGTAGTGAGCACTGCTTGCCCCAGTTCAATGCTGGTCCACCAGTCTTCTTGTAGTGAGCACTGCTTGCCCCAGTTCATTGCTGGTCCACCAGTCTTCCTGTAGTGAGCACTGCTTGCCACAGTTCAATGCTGGTCCACCAGTCTTCTTGTAGTGAGCACTGCTTGCCCCAGTTCATTGCTGGTTCACCAGCCTTCTTGAGGTGAGCACTGCTTGCCCCAGTTCATTGTTGGTTCACCAGCCTTCTTGAGGTGAGCACTGCTTGCCCCAGTTCATTGCTGGTTCACCAATCTTCTTGTAGTGAGCACTGCTCCCCCAAGCTTGATGTTCATTCACCAGCCTTCTTGTAGTGAGCACTGTTACATGCGCTTTAATTATTCTGAAGCTGTTACGCACGCTTTAATTTTACCTGAAGCCGTTATGTGCACTTTAATTATAGCTGAAGCTGTTATGTGCACTTTAATTATAGCTGAAGCCATTATGCGCACTTTAATTATAGCTGAAGCCGTTATGTGCACTTTAATTATAACTGAAGCCGTTATGTGCACTTTAATTATAGCTGAAGCCGTTATGTGCACTTTAATTATAGCTGAAGCCGTTATGTGCACTTTAATTATAGCTGAAGCCGTTATGTGCACTTTAATTATAGCTGAAGCCATTATGTGCACTTTAATTTTACCTGAAGCCGTTATGTGCACTTTAATTTTACCTGAAGCCGTTATGTGCACTTTAATTTTACCTGAAGCCGTTATGTGCACTTTAATTTTACCTGAAGCCGTTATGTGCACTTTAATTATAGCTGAAGCCGTTATGTGCACTTTAATTATAGCTGAAGCCATTATGTGCACTTTAATTATAGCTGAAGCCGTTATGTGCACTTTAATTATAACTGAAGCCGTTATGTGCACTTTAATTATAGCTGAAGCCGTTATGTGCACTTTAATTATAGCTGAAGCCGTTATGTGCACTTTAATTATAGCTGAAGCCGTTATGTGCACTTTAATTATAGCTGAAGCCATTATGTGCACTTTAATTATAGCTGAAGCTGTTATGTGCACTTTAATTATAGCTGAAGCCATTATGTGCACTTTAATTATAGCTGAAGCCGTTATGTGCACTTTAATTTTACCTGAAGCCGTTATGTGCACTTTAATTTTACCTGAAGCCGTTATGTGCACTTTAATTATAGCTGAAGCCGTTATGTGCACTTTAATTTTACCTGAAGCCGTTATGTGCACTTTAATTTTACCTGAAGCCGTTATGTGCACTTTAATTATAGCTGAAGCCGTTATGTGCACTTTAATTATAGCTGAAGCCATTATGTGCACTTTAATTATAGCTGAAGCCGTTATGTGCACTTTAATTTTACCTGAAGCCATTATGTGCACTTTAATTTTACCTGAAGCCGTTATGTGCACTTTAATTTTACCTGAAGCCGTTATGTGCACTTTAATTATAGCTGAAGCCGTTATGCGCGCTTTAACTGTACCTGAATTTGACTTTGCAGCCACATGTGCACAAAATTTAAAATCGGATTGGCACCTGAGACAACAGATTATGTTCTCCAAGACTGTCCCAAATACATATTAAGGCAAAAATTTTGGTCAAAAGAAACATTGGATCAAGTCAAACTTTACGGCTCACTGAGTGAATTATAAAAGACAGTGAAGTTCATACTAGAGACAACATTGCAGATATAGATAATTTATTTCAAGCCAACAAAAGAAGAAGAATCAAAGTCTATTATTTATTACAAATACGCCACACCATTTACATCTTGACGATTACGTAAAGTTTGTTGAGAGTACTAACATGGCAAAAAGTATGCTTGCTATAAGCTTACACCACTCACGACACTGCAATATGTGAAAGCTATCGGTTACTAGTACTACAATATCAAGTACATGAATAGTCTCAACAGCTAGGCCGCGTACAGAAAAATATCACCACTGCTTCAGTTTTGATACGCAGTGTAAGTCACAGTGGTATTCTTTATTCCTTCTGTGGTGAAGCTCAAGCACAAAGTGGGTGAAATAACAATATAAGCAGCATCCACTAGAAAATATATCAGACAGCATGATCACAGAGCAAACAGGAGAGTCATTACCACTAATGTCTGGTTCAGATAATGTGCCTAAAGAAGACTAGGATAAGGAAGGAGAAGGAGTGAGAAGAATAAAAAGAATAGAAGGAGAATGAGGAGAAAAGAGTGGGTGAAACAACAAAAAAGGAGAAGGAGGAGGAGGAGAAAGAAGAAGAAGAAGAAGAAGAAGAAGAGGAAGGAGGAGGAGAAAGAAGAAGAAGAAGAAGAAGAAGAAGAAGAAGAAGAAGAAGAAGAAAAAGAAGAAGAAGAAGAAGAAGAAGAAGAAGAAGAAGGATAAAGAAAAGGAGAAGAAGTAGAAGAAGAAGAAACACATAAAAACATATAATATAAACTGTCAAATTCAGTAATAAACACTTAGTAAACTTTCAAATTCAGTAATAAACACTTACTCTAGGTCCGGCGATGCCAGGGACACCTTTTTCTCCTGGCAAACCTGGTGCTCCAGGAAGACCCTACAAAGTTTCAAAAGTTCAACATGTTTAAAAAAATACAGACAGCAAGAGGAAATAAAAAAAAGAGAAAGAAACAAAGAAAAGAGAAAGAAACAAACTACTTAACTCCCTGTGAAATATATAATATATGAAATATATCTGAAAAAAAAGAAGACACAAACAATAAATTGCACAATTTATTATCTGGCATATTTTGCTGCATCTTGTCCGGTGCATACTACAGAAACAATTACATAAATGAAACAGATAAGTGAATTCTTTTTAACCAAAGTACAAATTTAACAACGATCAAACATAACCAGATATACCAGGCAATAAATTGTGCATTCTATTGTTTGTGTCTATTGTTCAAATTTACAACAGGGAAACATTGCTTTGACTTGAAGAAATATATGTTAATGAGGAAAGATTGAAGATAGGTAGGTAGGTAGGTAAGTTGTACCCCCCCCCCCCCCCCCCCCACCCCTCCAGGACATCACACAAGTGATAAACACCTAGTGACACAAAGTGTTACCATGCGGATGAGGATCACCTGTGAAGAGGTCCAGGAAACCCTGTTCAGCCATTGGGCCATTTTTAAGGCGTAGCTATATTTAGGGCCTCCCGGCAAAAGCCAGGGTAGGGCTTAAAAATAACTAAAAATTGCATCCCTCATGGGAATAATGGTTATTTCTAACTCAGAGGTTATGGAACATTTTGAATATCTTGGATCTCTGATTACCAACAATGGTGACACAATGAAAGAAATTGAACGACAACTATCAATTGCTCTTCATGAACTAAAAATGCAGAATAATTTTCAATAACAAATGCTGGACAAGTGCAGAAAGAAAATGTTTACTTACAGCTCGTCCTTCCTCTCCTGGCAAACCTATATCACCTGAATCACCTTTCTCTCCCTGGAAAATTTCAATATGAGCTTTATTACACCTCTATATTTGATTCAATACAATTTTATATAACATTTTTGGTATTTTATTAATTTATATGTAATCAAATAAATTCACTACTTAGGTTAATATTTTAAAATCAAAACTAATAGACAGAATCTTATAAACTTAACAGATAGAAAAATCTAATGACAGTATAACTAGAATGTATATTTACTGGAACCCATAAGGTAAAAGATAAAGAGATGGAGACTTAGAGACACATAGTGGAAATAACTAGAGACAGTGTTAATTAATAAGGGGATGATATGAAAGGAGCTGTAGAAGATGGCAAAAGATCAGATGGGTTGGCATGGGTTAGTAAAATGTTTATGCTCCCATGAGGGAGAAAATGCAGAAAAAGAAGTAAAAGTTTGTAAAATTATTCTTCAAGTTCACCAGTGTAAACTCCAGGGGAAAGTCCTGGTTGTTCATCTATTTCTGGACTTTGGTCTTGTTCCAAGAGTATAGCGTGCACATAATATTTCACAGTTCTGACTTATTCGTATGCAGACTGTTTGGTTCCTTGCCTCTTAAGCAGATGCACTCCCACTGACTTTGAAAAGATTTTCAACTTGGTGATTTCTGATAGGTCTTGCATCATTTCTCTTGAAGAATTAATCAACGATCACAATCCTTGCTTGACAAATGGTACAAATCTTCTTCGTCTTCACTCGTAGAACATTCTGATTTTTCATCCATTTCTGGACTTTAGTCTTGTTCCAGAAGAGTTTTGCATGCACCTCTGTTTGACAGATCTCGTTTATCTATTTGCAGACAGCTGGTTCCTTGCCTCTCAGGCAGATGAGCTCTAACTGATAATTGTTAATACATTTAGCACAGCTGGTTTTTGATTTGTTGCCTTGTATGCTTGTTAGCCAGTCCAAAAATTCTGAGTTTGATATCCATAACAAGGTGAATTAATAACTGAGCTCGGCTCCCAGGGCAATCAACCCATAATTAGATGCATGGAAATGTCCTGGGAAGTAAAGGCAGTCACATCACCAGTGCTGGATTTAGGAATAAGCTTAATAAGCTACAAATTAGGAGCTCATAATTGCATCAGAAAATTTCTTTTCCCCTCACATGTGCAGGTTTTTTAAATATTCTTTAAATGCAATTTTTTTTTCAATATACTTTAAATTTATAAAAATGTTTCAAACTGTAACTTAGAGCCTTTTTATCATCATCATTGTGTGCCCTGCCAACTAGTGTAGGCGCTCATGCATCTCCACAGATCACGATCCCTGGTTGCCTGGAACAGCTCTCTGATTATATCCCTCCATGCCATCGTTTCAGCCCCACCAGCATCATCTCTCTTGGTCTGCCTCTACCTATTTTTTTCCACTGATCTTTCCAGTTGTCACGATGTTCTCCAATCTCTCTCTGCTCATTTTGTAGCCAGAGAACAGTGTTTGTCTCTTTCTTATTGTTGTATATAGAGACTGCTTTCATTAGCCTCTTTCAAGCAATCACTGTTAGTTACTTTAGCTGTCTGGTGTGAGAAGAATGGTGCCATGAGGAGTGATAAAGGGTATCTGGCTGACACTGAACACTCAGGGGAGGGAAGAGATGAACATACAGTCAACCAAACAATTTTGAGTTGAGTTGACTTGAGTCAAGGATTGGCATTCGGGGTATTCCTATGCATGCTCCGTCCTCATCTTCAGCAGCCAGCGCAGAGTTTCAATACTGATGGTGCCAGTCACAATCTGGTTATACGTCCGTCTTGCCTTTCCTCTGAGTGTAGTGAGCCGACCAGACCCTCTGTTTACACCCAGGTCCCTCATTCTCTCCAGGCCATAATAATCTTCTTTCTCTACTGATTTCACTGCTTGTTCCCAAAGGGCCTTGACCACATCTGCCCTGTCATGTATCAATTCAGCACCCAGTCATCAAAAAATGTGCAGACATGTAATCGTCCAGCAGTGAAAATTTTTGACATGTAGGATTTTTGTGGTCTTTGAATACATTACAGCAGCAAAATAGCAACCTGTATAAACGCTTTGCTATTAAATTTCCCATTAGCCCTTAGGCTTTTTTCATAAGCATAATACAAAACATAGCTACCATAATTTGTTGTGGTGGATCGTGTCACGTAATGATGACGTTTAAAAAGGGAAAACCTCAATGAAAATATTCATTTATTTTATTGCTGGGTGATTAGTGTGTGCACATCTTTTTGTGGCGGACTTTAAAATCTGAATGTTACTGGTGCCAAGGGAATTGGAACTCTGCGCTTGCTACTGAAGATGGGGATGTAGTGCTTGTGGGAATACTTCAAATGCTGTGTGGTCGATTACTACTTTAAAATTCATATTTAAAATCTAGAGACTTATATTTCTGCATTCGCCCTGTGGTTGATACCTTGTAATATGGTTAGCACCTAGGCAGTGAAATCTGCGCCTTCAGCCCAGTACATCTAATTTCAGCAAATGTTTAGTCACTTTTTTTTTATTTGACTGTTGAAAAGTAGTTGGTCTATTTTTTCCTTTAAACAAAATGGAGTTTCAAAATTAAAGAGAAAAATGGACTGAATTTTAAAAAAATAAGAAACACCACTTACCTCATCACCTCTGCTACCCTTTTCTCCTTGCGGACCTTGACCTGTGTGGTAAGATGGAGGCTCTACGAAGAATGATCCAGGGGGTCCAGGTGCACCTTTGTCTCCTTTATCACCCGGAGGACCTCTAAGACCTTGCTTTCCAATACCCATGTCACCTTTCTCACCTTTATCTCCAGGTATGCCATCAGTGCCCTTTTAAAACCACAGAATTAGAATGATTCAGTCAATATCATTTGGTTTTCAAAGAATATCATATCAATGCCCTGTCAACAACACCCTAGAAAGTATGTTTCATTCAATACTGTTTGGTTGACAAAGAGAGTCCCATCAATGCCCTGTCAGAAACATTCCAGATAGTATAAATCAGTCAATATCATTTGGTTTGCAAAGTTATCCCTATCAATACTCCGTTAACAACACCTCAGATAGTATGTGTCTTTCAATATTGTTTGGTTTGCAAAGAGAGTCCTATCAGTGCCCTGTCAACAACACCTCAGATAGTCTGTGTCATTCAATATTGTTTGGTTTGCAAAGAGAGTCCTATCAGTGCCTTGTCAACAACATTCCAGATAGTATGTGTCATTCAATATTGTTTGGTTTGCAAAGAGAGTCCTATCAGTGCCCTGTCAACAACACCTCAGATAGTATGTGTCATTCAATATTGTTTGGTTTGCAAAGAGAGTCCTATTAGTGCCTTGTCAACAACACCTCAGATAGTATGTGTCATTCAATATTGTTTGGTTTGCAAAGACAGTCCTATCAGTGCCTTGTCAACAACACCTCAGATAGTATGTGTCATTCAGTATTGTTTGGTTTGCAAAGAGAGTCCTATCAGTGCCCTGTCAACAACACCTCAGATAGTATGTCTCACTCAATATCATTGGCCTGTCTTCAAGAAATACAGACTAAATATTTTTTGACTCACACACACACACACACACACACACACACACACACATACACACACACACACAAATGAAAAGTTCAACACATTCAATGTGAAAAGAATTGCAGCTCTAATTTTTTTTTCCGAATTCTCCTTGTTTTTATGTACTCACAGGACGTCCTGGCAAACCGGGTTCTCCCTTGGGTCCAATGGGTCCATCAGCTCCTAGAGGACCCTATAATAAACAAGAAAAATATCCCGGACAATGTTGACATTTATGGAAACTTAATCAAGAAATTGAATGACAAAACATCACCATTAACTCTTTCTGTTCCAGTATCATTATCATGTGCCATGCCGATAAGTGTGGGTTGCTGTTTTTCATCATCTCACACGATCACCAGAATCATGGATCAGGTTAGTGTTACTGTCTCTCCATATCCAAATGGCTAAGCCCTTCAGATATTTATCTTTTTGCCTTCCTTTTGCTTTCTTTCCATCAAACGCCAGTTGTTATCAAGTTTTTAAGTCCTTTCCATTTCATAACATGTTTTGAAAACCTCAGCCTGTCCCCATCTAATGCAGCAGTTCTCAACTTGTGGGTAATAACCCTTTTTTTGGGGGGGGGGGTCAAGTGACCCTTTCTCAGGGGTCGCCTAAGACCATCGCAAAATACATATTTACTGAAGCTATGAAGTAGCAGCAAAAATAATGTTATAGCTAGGAGTCACCACAACATGAGGAACTGTATTAACTCGTTGAGTCCCAGGGGGTTTAGCATCAGAGGCCCAAAGGGTAGTCAAAAGAGATGTAAAATCAGCGAATCTTGCGTTCATTGGGCCCCTAGGCGGGAACCTATGAACGTATGATACGTTCCTTGGGACTCAAAGGGTCTTGGCATTAGAAAGGTTGAGAACCACTGGTCTTAATGTATCTAAGCAGTTCACAGCTTTTATCTGTCTCAAGAAGGACGAGTATGAAAAATCATTTATACACTGTTTCAGAGCAAATACGTACTAGCTGAAGTTACCACTGGGCGTCAGTGTTTGAACACATAGAACAAGTGTGTCAGAATTCATAAGAGAATCAAATGGATGATGTTTAGTGCAAGAAAGAGAGAAAATGTAAGAAAGTATGCCTTGTGAGTTGATACCTTACAAAGCGTATAACAGAAGAGAAGGATGTAATGCAAAATATAGACCAAGAACCAAAAACAAGATGGAAAGATAACAACAGAGAAACTCCACAACAGCACCTTAGGTCTATGGTCAGATGGCCAAAAGAATGAGAAGTAGAATCTTATATCTTTCTCAACATCTGAAGTGGTAAAAGAGGAAGTGAAGAAGAAGAATACCTGATAATGGAATTAGAGCTCACAAATGCATCTTTCCGCTGGCTGAAAAATCATTTGTACACACATGTTGTGATGGCAACAGATGCTGAGAAAGGTGAAGACTAGCACTCTTCATGCAGAGTGACAGGTTTCACTTTAGAGCAGCGACTCTCAACCTGCCTGTCGCAACCTTTTTATTTTTTGGGGGTTGAACAACCTTTTCACAGTGGGCACCTAAGATCATCAGAAAATACATATTCATTGGGCATGCAAGTGTGAAGGGTAATGAAACAACCTGCCCCCTAAAATAGTGCCAGTACCGAGTACTGTTTCGTACCACCAGGAAAAAAACTGGCCAGAACTAAATTTATTACAAGTTCACAAAACTCACATCAGCTGAATCTAACACTGGTAGTGAGTTTGTTGTAAGGAGCTCTAACACTGCTAGTGAGTTTGTTGTAAGCAGCTCTAACACTGGTAGTGAGTTTGTTGTAAGGATCTCTAACACTGGTAGTGAGTTTGTTGTAAACAGCTCTAACACTGGTAGTGAGTTTGTTGTAAGGAGCTCTAACACTGGTAGTGAGTTTGTTGTAAGCAGCTCTAACACTATTAGTGAGTTTGTTGTAAGGAGCTCTAACACTGGTAGTGAGTTTGTTGTAAGGAGCTCTAACACTGGTAGTGAGTTTGTTGTAAGGAGCTCTAACACTGGTAGTGAGTTCATTGTAAGGAGCTCTAACACTGGTAGTGAGTTTGTTGTAAGGAGCTCTAACACTGGTAGTGAGTTCATTGTAAGGAGCTCTAACACTATTAGTGAGTTTGTTGTAAGGAGCTCTAACACTGGTAGTGAGTTTGTTGTAAGGAGCTCTAACACTGGTAGTGAGTTTGTTGTAAGGAGCTCTAACACTGGTAGTGAGTTCATTGTAAGGAGCTCTAACACTGGTAGTGAGTTTGTTGTAAGCAGCTCTAACACTGGTAGTGAGTTTGTTGTAAGGATCTCTAACACTGGTAGTGAGTTTGTTGTAAGGAGCTCTAACACTGGTAGTGAGTTTGTTGTAAGGAGCTCTAACACTGGTAGTGAGTTTGTTGTAAGGAGCTCTAACACTGGTAGTGAGTTTGTTGTAAGGAGCTCTAACACTGGTAGTGAGTTTGTTGTAAGGAGCTCTAACACTGGTAGTGAGTTTGTTGTAAGGAGCTCTAACACTGGTAGTGAGTTTGTTGTAAACAGCTCTAACACTGGTAGTGAGTTTGTTGTAAGCAGCTCTTACACTGGTAGTGAGTTTGTTGCAAGGAGCTCTAACACTGGTAGTGAGTTTGTTGTAAGCAGCTCTAACACTGGTAGTGAGTTTGTTGTAAACAGCTCTAACACTGGTAGTGAGTTTGTTGTAAGGATCTCTAACACTGGTAGTGAGTTTGTTGTAAACAGCTCTAACACTGGTAGTGAGTTTGTTGCAAGGAGCTCTTACACTGGTAGTGAGTTTGTTGCAAGGAGCTCTAACACTGGTAGTGAGTTTGTTGCAAGCAGCTCTAACACTGGTAGTGAGTTTGTTGTAAGGAGCTCTAACACTGGTAGTGAGTTTGTTGTAAGCAGCTCTAACACTGGTAGTGAGTTTGTTGTAAGCAGCTCTAACACTGGTAGTGAGTTTGTTGTAAAGAGCTCTAACACTGGTAGTGAGTTTGTTGTAAGGAGCTCTTACACTGGTAGTGAGTTTGTTGTAAACAGCTCTAACACTGGTAGTAAGTTCGTTGTAAGGAGCTCTAACACTGGTAGTGAGTTGTTGTAAGAAGCTCTAACACTTGTAATGAGTTTGTTGTAAGGACCGAGTTAAGCAATATGATATAAAATTACAAAACTAAAACCGGAGTCTCATATCTACAAGCTGAAGTGGTCCATACTTACAGACTGGCCTGCTTGTCCACTTGGCCCTGGTTCTCCCTGAAAAAAAAAAGAAAACAGAGGATAATTTTAGCTAGGGGTCTCCTCAAAATTGTTTGTAAAACACAAATATTCAACCTGTGTGTGCATTATTATTTACATAATGTAAAAAATACATAATCTGTACTCCAATGCATTAGTTCCGGGAATTATTTAACCGTACCCGAAGACAACTTATCACAGACATCAGAAGGAGAAGTCATAATTTTTCGGCCATGTTATGAGAAGAGGGAAAATAGAACATGTTGTGACCACTGGAAAGATTTGTGGAAGGAGGGATAGAGAAGATTCTTGACAGTCTTGTTGCATGGCATGGAGATGTGTTGGCACATGAACTGATACAAGCTGCAAGAGATCATAGATTATGGAGGGGCACGATCGCCCACGCCAGTTAGCAAGGCACCTTATGCTGATGACCAATGTAGTCATCTTTGTTAATTTCATGTTTTTATTTTTTTATTTATTGTTTTTTTTTTATTTTGATGGTTGTGTATGGTCATAAGTCCCATTGGTCATAAGTCGATGATAAGGTGTAAATTTCTTTTTACTTATTACTTATGGTTTTAACTTCATATAATTCAGTCACCTCACAACTGCTCCATCCCTACGCCACAAAAAATGCTTATTATTGTCCCCTATGAAAAGTGAAACAGGCAATAGTCCCGACAAAACCACCAGCATGCACATACATTAATTGCATAAGACAGTTACCCTAGTGTGAGCACAAACTGTTCACCTCTAGAATTGCAATTCATCCTTGAAGTGAGCAGCAGTCATGAAAAAAACAGTAGTCTGCACATGCAATACTGCATTTCTAGTCAAGAAGAGTAACTGCCACTGTATGATTGGGTAGCCTTTTAGTGGACATTAGGGGGTGCATCAGTCAAACTGACATCAGGAGCTAATCTAAAATTTTTTACTGCTTGTAGTCACCACTTTTTTTATGGTGGTTTAGGGCAGGGAGGCCCTGGAGATTTAGGCAACAGAGTCGGTGCAGTCACTTTAGACTGGGAGGATTAGGATTTTGTTTTTGTCCCAACTGGAGAAATCTAACATCTTACTAAGGATTTTAACAGGGGTCTCATGAATTAAAAAAAAAAAAGTGTTTTTAACTACTTAACCAGCCACTCCTCGTCAAAATGTAGCTCTTCTTCTTTTTTTTGTTTTCTTTCTTTTATGTGTTCATGAGTTGTAAACTCCTGTGGAAAATTCTGGTTGTTCATCCATTTCTGGACTTTGTCATGTTCCAGAACTTGAGTTTGGCATGAACATTCATTTTACAGATCTGACTTATTTGTATAAAGACTGTCCTTGCATCTCAGGCTGATGCACTCCAACTTTGAAGAAAACATTCCTAATCAGTTGACTTTTAAAATATACTTGTTAGGGGGGGGGAGCAGTGGGTTTGTTCTTGTTTTACCCCACAAGAGGGCCCCGGAATCCATAAAGGGAAAAAAGATGACATGTGCTAATCTTTTCATTTCCTTCCACTGAACTTCCTAGTAAGTTATTGTGTTATCTTCTTCTTCTTCTTCTTCAATCCTTTTGTCTGAAAACTACACCAGGAGGCTAATAGTGTTGATGAAAGCTATTGAGCAGTTCAAATCTCTGTGTGTGCCATACAACTTTGTTTTGACTGGGGATAAAACAGGCCAGATGGGCTCTTTGTTAGTGCATGGCATATAGTCTAGTTTTGGAGTAGTATATACTCAGTATTTCAGGTGCCAAATTGCAGGGACACATCTCTATTGTTCTGATACCCAAACCCTTGAACATACAGGGGGCCGCATTAACGCAGTTGATATGAGACTCGCTTTCAAATCCAGCTGCGACCCGCTGCAGCCACGGTCGGTGTTTGAAACCGGGTGGTTCCCGGGGTTCACCCAGGCTTTAGGAAATGGTTACCAGAGTTGACACTCTAGGGTAAATGAAGGAACGTCACTGTAGCTACGAAGTTATGTGCGGACTGCGACACATGCGGACAGTTTCTTATCAGCTGTCCGTACTGGTGGCAGAGCACTTATGGTTTTTAACCGTGTGCAATGACGCTGGTTCACATCTCCCAACGTTACCTTTACCTTTACACTTGAACATATGTTGGCAGTCTGTTGTGCCCTGTCTCTAATCCTAATATGATACACTGCCCCACTCTTGAGACTGATTATTAAGTAGGCAGAAAGACTAAAACTAGAAAGAAAAAAATAACAAAGAGACTGAAACTTCAAAATAATAGGCATGCTGAGACTGAACTTTATAACAGTAAACAGACAGAAAGATTGAAACATAATAATAAGTAGGCTTATGGACTGCATTTTTAGATCAGTAATTTATCCTGATAACATGCACCAGTCCATGTTGCATATCTCTTCACCATGAATTTCCGTCTGCTGCAATTCACTCTCATGTTTCTGTATCTATTCCAGGGATTTTGTATCTTGAATACAGACATCCTTAAATAGCAACGGGAGTCTTTCACTTGACCTCCTCCCTGTGGCTAGTTCTCCATAAAGGAGATCTTTGGGAATATGTTATTTCTCATTCAAGATAAATCGCCCAGGCACCGAAGATGTCTCTGCTTGAGGAGAGTACGCACTGTGGTAATATCTGCTCTTTCAAACACTTTCTTTGTTACACGATCCTTCCATAATATGCCCCGGATGTGTCTCAGACATGTCTTGTGGAAGGAATTCAACCTTCTTTCCTGTCAGAAGTACAAGATCCAGGATTCAGACCCACGGAGAAATGTGCTCACAACACAACTTTTACAGACCTGAACTGTTATTTGCTTTGTTAGAAACCAACCATAAATACTAAGCTGGTGGATAAGGAGCAGTCGCTGGGGCTAAAACAATTACATGACCTGAGAGTAAAGCCTGGTAAAGGATATTTATGCAGTCTCTGAAGTCAAGATATGAGGCATAATAACCAACTTTTCATGGGAACAGTCAACAGAGGTTACTTAGGATGGCTGCTGCACTGAAAGACTGTATGTCAGTATGCAGTGATGTTCTGCTTCTTCTTCTTCAGCACTCTAAGCCCTTGAGGTTCATTGTTGCAGATTTCACCCACCTCCACTTATCTCATTAGTTGGCCTTCTCTTTCCAGTTGGTGACACCAAGTATTTGCAGGTCTGTCTGGACATTACCTCTCCATCTTCTTCTTGGTCTGCCTTGTGGTCTACGACCATTCATCTCCCTTGTGTATACAGTTTTTACTTCTCTGTCATCTGAGATTCTTTCAATATGCCCCAACCATTTCAGTCTATTGTTAGCTCTCAGAATGCCAGTGATCAGTGGTAATTTAAACAGATTATGAATTTTTTTTTAATTGCTTCTCCCTTTTTATTCTCAGCTGGTTGCATCTGTGATGGGTCCAAAGATTCATTGTAAGACTCTGTTTTCAAAAACCTGTAATAAAGCTTCATCTCTTTTAGTTGTGCTCCAAGTTTCAGAGTCATATAAAACGCTTGGTCTTATCAACGTTTTATATATTTTGCGAGACAGACACTTTGACTTAAGCAGGTTGAAGGGCATAGCTCTTTATTTCCAGATTGTATTTTAGATAGTAAAGTATACAGTGATGTTGGCTGTGATATAAAGTAACTGGACCAACCTTCAACCCCTTGACTCCAACTATTCCACTTGCTGGTTCACCTTTGAGACCTTTGAGCCCAGGGTAACCAGCAGGGCCTTCATATCCAGGCAAGCCAGGTAATCCTGCAGGGCCTGTATCTCCCTTTAAAAAAGGTAATAAAATGAATCAATATTTTACTTATAGAAGCAACAACAACAACAAAGGACCCTTTTCCATGCCTTCAAGCATATTGGGCATATATTGCTAGAACTATATTTCATAGACCAATTGGCACTAGGTGGATCATGTGGTCACCAACATGCCAGCTGCCTTTACTTCACAGGACTTTACCTGGCAGCAACTCAAGGCTGGTAACATTTGCATTTTTGGGCCAAAAAGTGTAGATTTTGCACAATATAACACAATATATCAAGCATCCTTTGAAAGATAAACACAGAAGAAGACAAAGAAATTCTCTAGACTAATTTTCAAATCATTTTAAAATGAAGATTGTTTGTAACCATTCTCTTAAAACTCGGTTACCAGACATTTTTAGGCAGGTTCATATGGCTGATGTAATAATAAACACATCATCAGCTGATAATTGTTTCAATAGCCAAATATGATTTTCATACCACATTCCCTGAATTTTATGCTGACTTTTGTTTTTCTTTTTTTCTTTTTTAAATTTTGTAAAGGACTTGATTGAATGGTGTTTTACCCAATATGGCTTAGTCTTCAGCCATGAGAGGCTGGTCACCCAAAAGTGTTGCACATGGCTCCTTCTTTTTTGCATTCACCGGCTGTAAACTCCAACAGAAAGTTTTGACTGTTCATTCATCCCTGGACTTTAGTCTTGTTTCAGAACCTGAGTTTTGCTTTGCACATCTATTTTACAAATCTGGCGCAATTTCATGCAAACTGTTCATTCTTTGCCTCTCATGAAGATGTATTCTGACTTCAAAGGAAACCAATAATTAGTCGACTCTTGTGACATGCTTATTAGGGAGGCAGTCAGTCTACTAACTGGGGATTCAGAACCCACACAGAGATCACAAGGCATCTCTTCTTCTTCTTCGCGTTCACCAGCTGTACACTCTGGCGGAAGGTTCTAGTTGCTCGTCCACTACTGAACTGCAGTCCTGCTCCAGAACCTGAGTGTTGCGTGTGCAACAGTTTTACAGATCTCATTCTCTTGAATACAGACTGTCGGTTCCTTGCCTCTCCGGCAGATGCACTCCGACTTCAAAGGAAGCTCCCCAATTAGTCGACTCTTACAACATGCTTTTGGGGAGGCAGTGGGTCTATTCTTGTTTTCCCCACAATGGGGCCCCGGAACCCACACGGGGGGACAAGGCATGAACTACTAAGCTCCAACAATGACCCTTCTTAACCCCCTTTCTTTTAAACACTTCTACTTGTTCTTTACATCTTCTTTTGCCGCTTTGAGTGTCTTGTACTTGCACCCACAAACCGAACAATGCAGACCAAAATCAAACCAACAGCCTCAAAACAGCTTGACCCCACAAAGACCCAATTATATATATATATATAGACTCTAGACCCTAAATATATATAAACATATAATACCTATCTGACAATATGTTATCATTATTCCAACTTCTCATTTGCGTAAAACAATTTATCTTTAACTTTTAGTAAAAAAAATTTCCACATCAATTGCATGCTAACTTATTCCCAAAATTGTGTATCTCTTTACAGAACCAGCTTGAGGGATGCCCCATGTTTTTCTCAATGAATTCTGCAAAGCAGTTCAACATTCCTCTCACTTCACAGCTTTGAATCTAAACTGCTAATGTGTTAGATAGTTAGATACTTCTTTAGCTTCAAGTACAAAGTAATCAATCATTTATTAGTTGTCCGCTTTCTTGCATCTACTTTCCATAGCCCACGGACACGATGTTGATAAATTAAAATAAGCATTTTGCAATTTGTGACATGTTATGCATGCCCGTGTGTTCAGATGTCGATTGTTAATCAGTTATCAGTAGTTTCGATGCTCCAGTGGTGTGAGAACAGTTATTTACTTTCTTAAAAAAATATAAATCTGTAGTCTGTGCACTATAAACTGTACGCAGGTAACTATTAAACTGTTCATCACTTGAACAAAAAAGGGGAATTAAAGAAAAAGAAAAAAAAAAGGAAGAGGGGGAGATAAAGGATACTTTGAATTGGTTAGCCGAGTAACCTCATTTAAAACACGAGAGGAACAATAACTTAAACGAACGGCGTCTCCTGCGGCGCAAACCAGCACGCTACATAATGATGATGACAAGGAGAATTCAGCAAAAGAAATGCGGTTTATGAGATGAACTGCTGACGAAGCACAAACACGCCAACCTGTACCCAGCTACAGAAGAGAATTGGGTGTGGCGGACAAATCCCTCAGTGAGCTGTTAGTCTCGGGAGTCGGGAGTGCTAAGCCTGGCAACGGATCCATGGGAAGCAGTTGAAACGCAAGCAGATTGGAGATAAAGTAAACTGTATACGTAATTGTATAGTTAGGGAGGTAGGTCGCCCGATGTAGAGTTGATGGTAAACGAACGTTGGAGATGAAGCCACTCTATATGCGTCATCATCATCATCATCCCTGTTGCATTGTTTACGTTTCATTACATAGGGCTGCCAGTTTAGTCTTTCATTCCGTTCTATCATAGGTAATCCTTACAATAGCATCAATGGAAACCAGTCCAGCACCTTTGGCTTCTCAACAGCGTTCGTCCTAAGGTTGTCTTAGACGCCCTCGTTCCATCAATCGATGTTTCCCTCTGCCTAAAACAACACGAGGAACTGGTACAGGAATATCATCATTAATAGCTCAGAAGAAGTCTAATCAATGACAGTAACACCACCAACGGATGGCACAGTCAGGAATTATTTGATTTGAATGATTTAATTCAAAAACCGACATCACAGCACTCGGGGCATTCCCATAAGCGCTCCGTCCCCATCTTCAGCAGCCCGCGAAAAGTTCCGATACTAATGGTGCCAGTAGCATTCTGATGAAACGTCAGTCTTGCCTTTTCTCTGAGCCTCCATAACCTCTGGCGTCACCCCCCCCCCCTTTTTTGCATGAATCTCACCAGACAGTGGAGACCCATCTGTTCATCCAAACTGTACACGCTCTCCCACAAGGCACTAACCATGTCTGCCTCATCATGTTCAGTATTCCCACAAGTTGTGCATAGACAGCCAGTCTGTCCGCTTGTTCATTTCCCAACACACCGGCGTGCCCGGTGGCACAGTAAGGAACACCACCTAATCAGATCCAGACCTGCACAGTGAGAGGGACATAGCTTGTCCGGCCAGATAGACACGGAAGACATAAAATACTAGCATCAAAAACTACACAATTAAATAGCCACACAATGTGTTGCCATCATTATAACCGACAAGGACGAGGCTAGCTCTGTGGTCAGAGGTGGAACGTGGCTAATTGAAATCGAACAAACAGCATTTTTACTGCTCGCAGTAAGTTTAACGTGGTCAGTTTTTATTTTATTTTTTTATTTTATTTTCATAAATGGATGGTTGGATAGTCTGTTTAGTGAATCTCTATATGCTCCTTCTTGTGGTATGCCCTATTTATTACACACACACACACACACACACTCCCTCTCTCTCTCTCTCTCTCTCTCTCTCTCTCTCTCTCTCTCTCTCTCTCTCTCTCTCTCTCTCTCTCTCTCTCTCTCATAAACTGTTGATATATTTTTAAAATGCATCTCATCTAATGTACTCTGTAAGCAATATCTATCACTGGACTATTCAGCCGCCGGCTCGCAAGCCGAATCTGGCCCTCACTTATCAACAAGTGGCCCGCGGATCACTTGTATTGTATACATGATCTTTCTATGCGGGAGCTCAGGCTTCTAAGCCACGACGATGTCCATTTCCCAGATTCTGGCACCCTGAGTAAACTTAGCTCGTACTTTGTAGTGGCGGGTTGGCTTGTGTGCTCTAAAAACACTTACACGTGCATTCTCACGTGTACGAGCAGGAGTGTAATTATATGTATATGTGTGTGTGTGTGTGTATATATATATATATATATATATATATATATATACATACATATACACACACACACACACACACACACATATATATATATATATATATATATATATATATATATATATATATATATATATATAACTGTACATGTATGTCTCTATATGTGAGTAGGTGCGCATATTAAATACCAGCGGCCACTCCCATCTACCCTCACTAGGTACTAGAGTACCGGTCCAAGCCACTAGTTTTGGTGAAATTACCATTTCTTAGCCAATATAATTGGTATAAAGAAACTAGACCACAATTATAGCCAAGACTGCGCTTGCAGTAGGCTGAGCGTGGTCGAATTTTTGTTGTGTTTTCATAAATAGATGGATATGTTGATGGATAAAAGGTGTGCCCTAACGATAACGATTCTCAGAGCTGTGCTGGTAGGGGATTTGTATCCCTGGCATGTTCAACCCTTCCCCCCCCCCCTTCCAGGGAATGGACGCAAGGAGAAGCGATGGGGAGGATAGAGAAAGAGAGGATGAAGCTGGTGGAATTGGGTCAAGGTGGAGGGAGTGAGGTAAAAGAGTGGTCAGACAAAGATGGGGGCAAATTAGTGGGATAGTGGGGAAAGAGTGTATGATGGAAAAATAAAATAGAAAGAGACGGTCTGTGAAATGGGGATGGGAAAAGTGGAAGGAAAGAAACAGACATGAGAGAAGGGAAGAAAGGAATTAGGGAAAGAGGGATAGGCAAAGAAAGAAAGGGAATGAAGTAAATGAAGAGAATGAAAGACCAGGAAGAATAGAAATGGGGTGAGTGAGTGACTTTCTACCCCACCAGGACATCACACAAGCGATAAACACACCGTGCCACCATGTGGATGAGGATCACCGTGGAGAGGTCCCAGAAACCGCGTTCAGACATTTGGCCATTTTTATGGCCTGCCTATATTGCGGCCCCTGGCAAAAGCCAGAGTGGGGCTTCAAATAACAAAAAAATTACGTCCTGAAAAGGACGTATTGATTAATAGAAATGGGAGGGTGAGAA